>JACXGM010003756.1:6501-40136 GCA_016801145.1 Umbra pygmaea
ATCTGAAAGAACAGCAAGCCGCGGTAGGAACCCAGCACTACTTGGGCTGAAAACAACCAGATCATCCGCATACATAAGATGATTTACACACTTATCTCCAATTATACACCCAGTGTTACAAACACTAAACTGTGAAATGTTGTATGTAGCGCTACACTAAAGTCTAGTGACGACGCTATAAAAGCTTGTTGTGGTGCTTGCGTCACGCCCTTATCCCTCCTACCAGTTCCTATGGCCACTTGACCAGTGCGAATGCAAAGAGCAAAAAAGTAGAACTGTTTAGAAGTGGATTGTTCCTATAACTACGTTCCTGTAACTACTTGGTCGGAAAGCGGCTTATGGGTGTGTGAGATTGCAAGACAAGCTTTGACAGCTTAGTAGATAGTTTTCGTATTGTCAATTAATACTAAACTGAAAACAGCTCCTGTCAGTCGCCTTGCTGGAGATGGACAATTGTATGCAATGTTGCCCACCATCTCGTAGATGCGGAAGATTGATTACACTGTTGATTGCAGTGTACAAGTGTGTCTGCATTACGATGCCATATGGAGATTTTTTGCCGTGTCTCGTGTGAATCCAGCTTAAGGGCGAGGCCTCTCAACCCGGGACTATATATGGCCGTGATGTTCAAATTACAATTGATTTTAGCTGTCTGATTTATCAACACCTGTTCATTCGTACACTGGAATTGGAGTGATACGAACATTTTGTAAATCATGTGACACCAGTTGTAAGATGATTTCTGCACTACGATCTATGCTGGTTTCTACGCACGTTTGATAAACGAGGGCCAATGTGTATAACTGAGGTTAACTGTTTTTTTGGCCTCTGAAAGACAACATCCTGTGGTACAGACTTGAAGATTTCCTGGGGCTTTTGCCACAGCCAAAACCAGTCACCAAGAGACATGATGCTTGATGTCTCAGTCTCTTGTGGTAGATTTGGTATCAATAACATGTTGGTGGTGTGTCATTTTTTAAGCAATTGTTTAACAAAGATTTCAAGTAAACTGTCAGATTAGATTCTAATTGTTTGTGGTACTTAATATGGATATTGTGTTATTTCATCATTTTACCTGTTTTTAACTGCCCTCCTGTTTCGTGTTTTTTTTATTCAACATGGTTATGAGATTATTACCGGTATATAGTGAACCAATCCTGTTCACAAGGAACACAGTTAATGTTTGGTCTCCCATAATCAGATTAAACTAGGTTTTGATGTAAACAGATTACTAGCTGGTGTGTTTTTTTGGTCTGAAGTCACCTACGCTCTTAAATGACATTAGATTACGATCAGTGAATTGTCATCAGCACAACAAACTGTCATTACCAGAACTGCAATGTCATCACCATCACAATACATATTTTTGCCAATAAATTATGTATAAATTACAATAACATCCAACAATTATATATTTTTGACAATTTTTGACAGTCTAAATCATCACTGTACTAAAAATGTTATGATATATGGCGTTTACTTAAAATAAGCTTATATTCCAAGCCAGGGTAGACTGATGAATCAGAAACTTAGATACTTAAATGACTATAATTCATCTTGCAAGTAAAAATCAACCATCCCATTAATTTCAAGATAAAATAGATTTAAGGGGAAACCAGAAAATATTTTAGAAGCACTGATTTATCATTTAAATTTAATTTTTTACATATATTCGATGATGTGATGGTAATGACACAATTACTTGACATAGTTAAGAAAATGGTAAATTCCGTTATCTTATGGTCTCTACCAAGCTCGTAACGTTGCTCCTGACTAAAGGGCTGATAATTTGATTTATACCAATTAGTCAAATTTGGAATGTTAATTTTTAAAATTTCAGCAACCCAATTTGGCCCTTAATCTGAGAAATGCCCGTATATGAATTGTTTTCGTCAAAATTGCTTAAGTTCAGGTCATTACGTTTGAAATCAGTGATGAACAGCCGTAATCAATTTTGTCTCATTTGGTTTGAAACAGTCAGGACTGTGATTGAACTCTTATTCCGAAAGAAACAACACTTTTTGGAAAGCGATTCTGGCCATTGGCTTGTGTGTGAGTAGGCTACTGTAAATCAAAGATTGGAGAAGGTTCCCGAGTTCATGATACACTGAAAGGGAAATTCTGCGCACGGTGTATCCCCTATCTTAAATACAGTTTACTTGAAATGAGCAGATATTTTCTTCTACCATCCTCCACTTCTGATCACTCAGCCCTAATGCCGTGTTTATAGGCAAGGGATTTCTAAAACCTAGCACTGAAGTAAAAGCGCTGTAAACCCGCGAAACTCGAACGTGAACTAAATATTTTTCTTTGCAACTGTTTTAGATCTTTGGAACAACATTATAATGAAGCATCAACACGTAATATCGTCAAATCCGTTGAAAATATTTTTCCTTTTTAATCAGGTATGTCTACTATTGTAGATGCGACTGGGTTTTAGTTGTTTATTAATGAAGTGTCTTTATTTTGATGAGGATGAAGCTCTATGTATATATTTATGCAGGTTTTTTAAAAGTTTATGAGGATGAAGATGTATTTATGCAGGTTTAAAAAAGGTTTATATCATATATTTATGCAGGTTTTTAAAAGGTTTATGAGGATGAAGATGTATTTATGCAGATTTAAAAAAAGTTTATATAATATATTTATGCAGGTTTTTAAAAGGTTTATAATGAGGATAAAGCTCTATGTATATATTTATTTAGGTTTTTAAAAAGTTTATAACTTTTTAAAAACCTGGATATTATTATTCTAGAAATTATGATACAAACTACGGTTCATATTATTAGTAATGTAGTGTTGTTGATATAGCCTGTGTATAATGGTAAAAAATTGTATGGTTTGTTGGGCAGTCAAAATACGTAAACTAATGGTGGGGTTAAAGAGTATAGTCATAATCACCACCAGCATCACGGGATTGCGCTATTGCACCATTCATTTCTATATTTTTATACTTCTATATTCAGAGGTGTGTTTCGTGTAGTCTTAAACCTAATTCGCACTTTAATAACTGGTCGAATATATGTAGGCAATGGGACATGTATCAGTATTGCCTATCTTTCGTTGACAAATGTAGGTTTGGGAGGGGACATGTCCTACAAATCCTGGGAAAAATAGTGTATTCATACTGTATTCATAACTATGCAATTTCAATAATATTAATGATACGCAATTAAAGCAAATTTGTGATAGTTATAGGCACTTATTCCGTTCCAAAAGATTGCAACCCCCCGGCCTTTACCTCACAATGGTTTGATCTACTGCCTCCTAGCCCAGTAGTTGCTCTAATGACAAGTGCGTGCGTGGATAGGGAATCGATCGACAGTCTGTTGTTGGTGATTGAACAGTCCAAAGAAAGGATATATTAGAAATGTCTGTCCTTCTACTACTGTACAATAAAACACATTTATAAAACACATTCATATTTATATTATTTATTTAACACTAGTCTTCGTTTTCGCAGAATTAAATTACAGGTCACTCTTTGTTAGTAGCGGTTATCAGAACTAGCTAGCTACGGTATCATCAACCAGTGTTTGCAGCTGTTGGAATTCGAGTCAATGAGAGCAGCTAGGAAGGTGACAGTGTGTTCGTGTCTGTCTACGGTCAGAGCTGGGGAAAGACAGCCAGGGACAGACTGGCATAGACAGGGAGTCTGAGGTAAGTTTGTTGAGTGTTTGTTTGGCAACATTGTGAAATGTTCCCTATTTTTAGACTTCGAAAATATAGACATCATTGGACAATTCCATGGACACGGACACCCCACTGTCAACCTAAACTGATGACTGAACCAAAATTGTTTTAAGGCACTGGTATTGCTGTCATGATTAATTGTGTAGATTTGGCTACTGGTTGTAAGGTAAATTAAATACTGAGAACAACTTTGTGATGGCTTTCCATCGAGATTTATTTTAGATGAAATCACACCATGGACATTGTATTTACAAGAAATTGACCCATACAGTACCGTTGGTATTGCTGGTTGTAAATATGAATACCAAACATACACACTTGCTGAACAGGAACAATGCTTTTAACTTTTTTTGTAGTATTACAATGATTGAAACATTTACACAAGTTGGGACAACTCTTCAGTTATCTACCTATCAATTTTCCAGTAGTATAGTAATTATGGTTCCTTAATAATATTACAATGTAGGATATGTGTTACAGCACTACTGTTTGTGTCCCTGTCAAGAATTGCTTTTGAGAACATGTGTCCCCTCCATAGTTGATGTCAAATTTTCACCCCTGGAACATATAGAAATATGGGGAACATTTAGGAAATCTATCATTTGTCTATGTTCCTAAATTTCTTGAAGTTATTTACTGTCTCTTTCATCAAGCAGCTCTGGCACTTATAGGAACCTAGAGAGAAAAGAGCTGTCTGGACAGTGGCAGACCTCTGGCGGGAAAGTTGGCGGTCCGCCGGCAGTTTGCTCATCGGTTAACATGCGGTCTACCTGCGGCAGAGTACAAACGTAACAGCGGGTGAGTGGTCCGCCGGCAGGTGAGCAGTGTTTTAGACAGAAATCCTCAAAAAATCCAAGGCATTACCGCTGTTGTTCCAGTTGGTCCATCAGCTGCTTATGGGCTATGTCCTAGCTAGGCTTATGTTCTGGATTTCTATTGGTAACAAAAATATTTTAAACAATTTAGAAAATTGGTTACAATGACATTCATTTATAATACGAAGCACATTATAGTTTATTTTGAAATAAAAAACAAATTCAGTTATAAAATATAGTATATATTAAAGAAAATAACAAATAAGTCTAAAACAATGTTTACCTGCTGGTAGACCGCTCATTAACCGATGAGCAAACCACCCGGTGGACCGCCAGCTATGCCACTGCTACTCCGCCACCGCTGCTCCGCCAGTGGCCTGCCAGCTCTCTGTTATCTGTGAAGCAGTGTCAAGCTAGTGGGAGTGCTACATCGATAGGTTGTGGCTTTGTCCACACTTATGCACCAGGAACAACTTTGTGAAATAACGAGAAAATTAGTGAGAAACTAATACTTTTCACCCGGAATACCCAAGACATGGGAGGCCCAATTGCTTTTTATACACAAATGCCACTTTTCCACTGGTGAGAAACACCAGTGTATCTCACAAAAGACCAGCGCTTTATTTCCATTGAAAATGACTCTGTGCTAGTCGGCCATGGTCGAGTGGACCATCTCCGACCTGGTACCTAAGACTTCTCTACCGGGCCTTGTAGACTATCAGGGGTGGGGCGGGTTTAGGAGGCTGCTGCGTGATGCTGTCTGCAAAACGATAGTATCCAAAACTGATCGACAAACGATGCAGGACTACCCAGCAACATTATCCGGTATAATGTTTTTGGTTGATCACTTTAGTAAGTTTTTAATTAAAAGTATGCTGGGACAGTGTTGTGTTTAAGCTACTGTTTCGTTAAACAAGCTAGCTACTGTACTTGCCATGCAGCAATGTAATCTGTCACATCCAGCCCAGGGAGGGCTGGAATGGAACCATGATCTGAGAAATTGACTCAGTGTATTGTATGCATTTATGTCATATTTCTGTTTATAATGTTTAAGTGCTGATGTACTGTGGTTATTATAGTTGAGTATATGAATATGTATGCGTATTATGGAGCCTTGGCACCATCCCCTGGACACCAGGAGCTATAGGCAGGTCTTTTAGTTAATCATGTGCTTGCTTGATTTGATTGCTAATTACATTCAGCCGTGTCTGTTAGCTGCTATTTAAGTCCTGAGGCCTCATTTATAAAACTTTGCGGTGGATTTGAGTGAGAAGTGGCGTACGGACTAAATATAGGATGTGCGTACGCAAAGAAATATTCAGAGTTATAAAACCGTGCGCACGCACGTCCTACGCCGTTTTCTTTTCATAAATCACAATCAACTCTAAATGTGGCGCAGCTTTTGCGGCTGCATGTCACGCCCATAATTGCCCATAAATAGTCAGTGAAACGCCCCGAAATGAATATTAATTGATAAAGAAATCATGGCAAACAAAGAGAGGAAAACCAAAAAAAGAAACTTCACTTAATGTGAAGTAGAAATTATTGTTGGCGAGGTGTAAAAGAGGAGGAACATGTTGTTTGGAGGGAACAGTGTGGCCATTACTAATGCCAAAAAGGCGTGGAGTAGCAAAAATGAGCAAACACTTAGAATGACGCAGCCTGAAAGTCGGACCATGGTCGAAATAAAAAAAAGTGGCCACTTTTCTTAACCTTTCAAAATGGTTAAGACATGGTTATAGATAGAACACATTTAAAAATGAAACGAAATAAACGCATATAAATTAACATTATGATTCTTTAGCTGATAACTACAATGGACAATAATTACCATATCTAGCTATCTAGCTATCTAGCTAGCTAGCTAGCTAGGTAGCTAGCTAGCTAGATAAGACAAATAGATAGCTAGCTAGCTAGCTAGCTATCTATTTGTCTTTCTGCTCCGCCAGACGGAGACATTGACAAGAATATCAGTTTTAAACATGATTTTGTTCTGTTTACTGTTTTATTTATGAAGATGAATTACATAACATGCCAATATAATTACAGAACATATTTGATTGTTCTTTTTGGAAATGTGTCTTTATTTGCATTTACGTTGGCTACAATCTTTTTTTATTTTATTTGTATTTCACCACAGGCTGTTGATTGTGAGAATGGCTTTGTGAAATGTTCATATTATTAATGACAGGCAGTATTTTGATTTAGTTTAGCTACACAACGGTCTGCAGTTTCAGACAGTTTCACGTATTTCATCCATCTGTCGGCAATGTCGCCATTTCTCAGTTCACGTTTCCGTGAAGGACCGCACACATTTTCCAGTCAATTTAGCTTTTTCATAAATCCCAATTATTGCGTAAAGAGCGGCGTACGCCTTCTTTTGTGCGTACGCCACGTTTATAAATGAGGCCCCTGGTGTCCAGGGGAGAGGCGTGGTTCATTATTGATGTTTGTCACAAGTTGTATTTCTGTGTTGCTGTTGGTTTCTGGTTCGTATGGATATTTTGATTATAGTACTAAGTGTGCCTTCACCACTAAGTGATGTAAGTACTGTGTGTTGTATGTTAGAGCCAGACATATGCTCTGTATTCTAAAGCCTCCGCGTCTATGCCTTGTCAGAGCACAGTAGCTTAGTATGTGCCGTTGTGCTGCTCACATACTGTTCTACCTATGAACAACAGCAACCAGTATTATCTGTTCTTCTTGGCAAATCTGTTTATTAAAACAACACAGAACTCCACAACCTGCCTTTGTCTCCCTTCCTCACACCAACCAACCGTGACATAGTTAAAGATGAAGTTCGCAACTTTCGTAATTGCAAAACAATTTTTTTGACTCCCCATTTTAATCTGGATGTGTAGTATATTGTTTATATTATATGCACAATCTAAATAGAATAATTGGCCCTCATTTATCAAACCAGCATAAATCTGAGTGCAGAAATCATCTTACGACGGGGCTCACGTGTGATTTACAAAACTTTCGTATCTCTCCAATAAAAAAAAAAATCTATAAATCGTCATTTAAATATCACGCCCACATATATGCATGAATTAGAGGCCTCTCCCTTAGTATTTACGACATGGATAAGTGACATCCGGCAAAAAAAGGAATTTCTCAGAGATAGAAATAAAGATGCTCTGGTCTCAGGTGCAGGCCAACCGCTTAGTTTTATTTGGAATCAGGCATCAATGGAACAAGGAATAATACGGTGTGGATTGAGGTTACTGCTACAATTAGTGAAAGTGATAAATGGGAACCTGAAGTACCCTGGAAATCCAGAGTTCTCGCGAGAGCACAATTTGAATTTGGCCCTTGTAGCCGAGCTGCACCAATCACATCGGTGTATCTGATAAAGGCGTGCCAGAGGTGTGTTAAAAAGATGACGACACGACAGCACTGCGACCTCGAAGTCATTAGTAAACATTGTAAGATCACTATGGACAAACACCAGTTGTTTAAAATGACTTTGGTCACTACAATGAACGAGTTAGACTTGGCTTTTTGTCTAAAAGAGGAACAGTGAGATTGCGTACAGTGAGATTTTCAAATGCATGCTTGGTGCCGCCCTTCGAGTTGGGTCATTTTCTTTACTCGAAGTCAGACCCTTATATCCTCCGGATTTGGGTCTGGAGTTAATTCTTTTTAAGAAATTTATTATTTTCACAACATTTTTTTAAGTAGATGTCTTACCCAAAGATGGCACTTACAATATTTGAACGGCAGAATTATATCCTGTCCCCTTGATAGAGCCCCGAATGGTGGCTATTGAATGGCACCCCGTTCTCCAGCGCAATATTGTGGAGAACCCTGCATGCCATAATTATGTTGCAGGCCTGCTCTGGGGTGTATAGCAGAGTCCCCCCCCCCCGCTTGGGGATTTGCAAGCGTTGTTTTAAGGTACTCAGTCAGGGAATAACCTTTGTTACCTAAAGGATTCACATCCAACCGTTTCACCAAAGAACCATGTAGAATTATTATAATAATTGTACGAGGGCGTAACTCACAGGGGAGATGACTCCAGTTATGCAGTGCGCCCTCTTGTAGCCTTGTTCCAACGCTGCAGTATAAAAAATAAGAGTTGTGCGTCCCCCCAGGCCACCGGGCTACCATATTCAGAACAAACATCCTGGCATCACATTTGATCTGAACTTTGATTGAATGAAATTATGAAATAATTATTTCAGGGTAAATTATGTTATCTATGTAAACTACGCTAATTAACATACTCATAATTGATATACATGTCCAAATGACAAGTTGTATCAGCCTAAATACTGTAAAACAAATTTGGTGTGGTCACAATACCTTGAATGGTTCATGAGATAATTACTGCAATTTGCATAATTAACATTTATTAACTCAAATATTAACACTCATAATTGAGGATGGTGTATGAATGACAAGTTACAGCATCCTAAACATCTCAAACATATTTGAATTGGTCTCACTAGCTTGACCAGTTCAAGAGATCATGTTTCAAGTGTGAATTAACGTTACGGTAAATATCCTAACTTCTGTAGTTAACATACTCGTAATTGATCAACGTTTAAGGACGTTATGTTGCAATTACCTAAACAGCTCAAACGGACTTCATTTTGTCTCTCTAGCTTGTATGGTTCAAGAGATAATGTTTCAGTGTTAATTAACATGAATTATGCAAATTGCTGTAACTAACAAAATCATAGATGATAGAGTTTTAAGCAGCAATAGCCTAGTAATCTGAAACAAAATTGGTTTGGACTCTACAGCTTGAACAAATCAGGAGATACTGTTTCACGGTTAGTTCATGTCATTTATGCAAAATGCGGTAATTAACATAATCATAAGTGATACACATTGAGTAGTTTTAAGTAGCAACAGCCTAATCATCTGAAACAAAGTTGGTTTGCTCAATAGCTTGAAAGATATCACTTTCAAAACCCTCAGGGCTCAGACAAACAACCTTGTAGTAGGGAATAGAGAGAAAACCATTAATATGCACATTAAATTAATACATTAATAAATGATATATTTCCTTTTCCCAAGGGGCAATGTTCTGAGTTAAACAGATAATTAATGGCTTAATAGAAAGCGTGGAGAATGATCATATTGATCTTAATTGCCTCGTAGATATGTAATATCTATAAATCTGACTCCATGTGTTTGTGTGTTAGCTGAGCAAGTTCAACCAGAGCCAATGGGCCTGAACTTGGAAACCGCTAGATAGCTATTCCAGACGTGCCAAGTCCCGCTACGTTTCGGATATTTCTTCTGGAAAACTGAACCGTTTACTGGGGGTGCGGTAGAAAGGAATGCCCTCAAATGGGCTGAACTTTCTAACGGGCCAAATTTGCCCAAGAGTCCCTAAATGCCAGCTGCAGAATAGAACGTCTCAGTGATTACACGAAAGGCACCTGAATAACTTGCTAGCAAAATATGTGTGTGTGATAATGGACAGAATACTACGAGCAGGCAGAGAATAGGCTAACAATGATTTCCATATAACTCCACCGGAGATGTATGGAATAAACTTGGAATGTCGCAAACAAGGCTCGGTTCAAAGCAGTAATATTTAATTCCAATTAAAGGCACAAAATACAACTCTTTAACCGGACAATGAAATCACAAGTTACAATACCAAGAATATGAACACATGTCGTCCTAAAATCCTAAAACCTACCAAAAACTACAATTATCCTATATCTAATCACACAGCTAGAGCAACTAGCTTGCCACGGAGTATCGTCTAAGATACGAACTCCTCGAACATAGTTTAACATAGACCTTATATTCCTCCTGAAAAAGTGCTCCCCCTTTCCCGCTCAACCCCAATGGGAATCACGTTTCACTGGCCATCGAAAGTGGAAACAAAGGACCGCTATTGACACATTGATTACATTATTCACAGACTTTAGGTCACAAATACAATCAGTACAAAAGACCAGCTGTAGACATTTACATTGAGTACAAAGGAACTGGCTGTGTACATTTACATGAAATTGAAATGTCCCACCCCAGGGTGGGAAACATACGTTTGACTCTGTAGAACTTTTCTTCATATTCTGGCCAACCAACTATAAGTTATCTGTAAAGAGAAACATGACATGTGCAACACAGTGGTACGTGTATACCAAAGTTTCCCTTTATGGGACAGTCAGGAAAACATCAAATATCATACTATTTGGTCCATTGGCTGGTGTCTTACATTAGATGTTCAGTTGGTATTTACATTCAGATGTGTGGTCCAGTGAGATGAGAAGGGTGAATACTTCACACCTCCCGTCATCCTCTGTATTTGCGTCTCTAAGGAAGCAACTCTGGGAAGGAATAGGTGTGGGGTAGCCAGCCAGGTGCCAGCGCTTAATATCTGCATATCTGTCCTGTAAACATATTAAACTTCCACTACAACCTGGGGCTTTGGGGATTGCATGTGTGTAATTACATTAGCTATAATTATGTGGGTTATTACTGTACATCTTTTTTTATAAACGCACAACATAAATTTCCCAATTTAAATACCTAAAAAAAAAAAATTATATTGTTTTAAGGGCTTGTACAGTATAAATTAACTTAGGTTTTCCTACTTACAAAGCATGTATAGGTCTGTAATTTTTATAAATTTTTTTAGTACTCTTCAACTGTGAGAGACGGAATCCTCCCAAAAAATCCAGAAAATCACATTGTATGATTAAAAGAAAATGTATTTGCATTTTATTGCATGACATAGGTATTTGATACATCAGAAAAGCAGAACTCAATATTTGGTACAGAAACCTTTGTTTGCAATTACGGAGATCATATGTTTCCTGTAGTTCTTGACCAGGTTTGCACACACTGCAGCAGGGATTTTGGCCCACTCCTCCATACTGACATCCGGATCCTTTAGGTTTCGGGGCTGTTGCTGGGCAATACGGACTTTCTGGTCACTCTAGGACCTTGAGATGCTTCTTACTGAGCCACTCCTTAGTTGCCCTGGCTGTGTGTTTCGGGTCGTTGTCATGCTGGAAGACCCAGCCATGACCCATCTTCAATGCTCTTAATGAGTGAAGGAGGTTGTTGGCCAAGATCTTGTGATACATGGCCCCATCCATCCTCCCTTCAATACGGTGCAGTCGTCCTGTACCCTTTGCAGAAAAGCACCCCAAAGAATGATGTTTCCATCTCAATGCTTCACGGTTGGGATGGTGTTCTTGGGGTTGTACTCATCCTTTTTCTTCCCATAAACATAGCGAGTGGAGTTTAGACCATAAAGCTCTACTTTTGTCTCATCAGACCACATGACCTTCTCCCATTCCTCCTCTGGATCATCCAGATGGTCATTGGCAAACTACAGACGGGCCTGGACATGTGCTGGCTTGAGCAGGGGGACCTTGCGTGCGCTGCAGGTTCTAAATCTATAGTGTTACTAATGGTTTTCATTGAGATTGTGGACCCACCACTCTTCAGGTCATTGACCAGGTCCTGCCGTGTAGTTCTGGGCTGATCCCTCACCTTTGATGATCATTGATGCCCCATGAGGTGAGAACCTGACCTGAAGGTCAATGGTGCAGCACATCATAGTTATATTAACAGCAAATAAGTCAAATGCACCTAGGGCATAGGCACAGCGAAGCGCAGCAGCACACAAATATGCAGAAGATTCAAAATAAAAAGATTACAGTGCAAATCTGCCGTCATAATAGCAATGCGCGAAAGGTGCAAACGCGCCTGGTTCTTAAAGGGAATGGGAGGTGATTATCTGATTAGTTTATTGCATGTTACGCCCAAAACATGCCTATGAATTAATGAAGACACTTAGTACAACCCTTTTAGACCATGCGCCCGGCGCATGGAACCTTTTATCTGCTGTTTAAATAGCAATAGTGGATTTGGACACGCCGAAAGCGCACTTGCGCCATGCGCTTCATGCCAAGCGCTTACATCGTTAAAATAGGGCCCTTAGTCTTTTCCCCAATTTAAATTCACACACATTGATTAGGGAACACTGATAAAATATTTTGATATTTTAACACAACTTCTCTATAATTTGTGCTTATATTGTAGTGGTAATTTGATACTACTCAAGTAGTGTTGAATTGGTCTGTTATTGTTCAGGTCTCGGTCTGGATCAGTGATGCACAATTGCGCATGCTTACAATTGCATGGGCTGTACCATGTATCACAAGACTATCATAACAGGCTTTTTTATGGTTTTGTAGCTAGCTAGATATTTATCAACTATGCTAACATTTATTAAACTATTGACCTTGACTGTTGTTACGCATTATAAACCATTTAAGTGTATAGGCCTTAACTGTGTATTATTAATATTTGATAGGCTACTTGAATGGAACAAGCCTTCAACCCACACATTTTCATCAACATATTGAAATGTGTGATTTGTAAAATGACAGTTCCTGCACTTATTTGATTCCACGTTTGGCACTGTGTAGCATTAAGATGACCCCTCACTGGAAATAAGGGGCCTAGCCCAAACCCTGAAAACAGCCTCAGATCATTATCCCTCCTCCACCATTAGTAGGGATGTCCACATACTTTTGGTTATAAAGAATATATACGCTAGCGATCCAATTTTGGAATCACACAGATGGAAAATTGATAGCCTCATTCACCAAGGTGGCATTATTTGATCCGAAATTTGTAGGGGTTTAACAATTCGCTGAAACGCACCAGTCCCAAGTTGTAATATTTTGTGTGCGTTGGGCTGGGTTCAGCACCAAAAACCAATGCAACCGTAGCATTAATTGCTCAGTAAATTGGTGACTGAAGATGGCGAAGTAATTTATTACCTTCTAGGTTTTAACTTCCAGAGAAAGGTCTTGTGACTGAACTGTAATATGGAGATAAAAATTGTGACAAATGGTAAAATGGTGACAATAGCTTTAAATGAGTCATCCTGGCTTTCGTTTGCACTTTGACCCTGTTCTTTTATGCCAGTATTTGTTTTGGTATTTCTGATAATGGAAGATCCACTGTCAGGCTAGTTGTGGGTGTGTAAATCTGAATTTTTTTTGATAGTTTGACAGATTATGATAGCTAGATAAAAGCAAGTTTGTATTTCTAGTTAGGTTTAGCGACAGTGATAGCTAATCAATGGCATCTGGAACTGAAACATGAATGTTGCCACATCCTGACTGATCAGAACAGTAAAAGCAAGATATCTGCACTCAGACATCATTTTAAAACAATCTTAAATGGTTTCAAAATATGGTACTGAACACTACGTTAAATAACCTTGATTGTATGGGGTATAATATTCCTTTGTGTGTATGAAATTGCATCGAATTGAACTGAATCTGAACGAATTGTTCCACTAATCAAATCGAAATGTTTTTAAAATTAAGTTACATTTTATCTTTGGTATTGTACACCATATACCTGAATGCGCATGGAATCGTGCTCGAAAGAATAGATTCAGATCAATAGAAATGACTCGAAACATGATTAATTATGGATGAGCTAAAGAGTTTATTATTAGGACACTGGAGGTATCAATTTCTTTCAAAAACATAACAATTTCTTGCTGGAGTTGGTGTAGCGTTCTATGCTTCCTCTGTGTTTCCCTCTAAATGTCTGTCTCCCTAGCCTCTGCTTTCTACTGTCCTGTAAATAAAAAGATGAAACTTACCCCCTAAAATATATTACTGTACACACACACAGTATAGTATATATGAAGTTAAAACTGTGACATAAGTTCTTTACTTCATTTTTTATTTTTGTAAAGTGTTTTATTTGTAATTAGATTTGCATTAAAAAGGTTTTTGCACGCTTGTAACCTTGGAATTACCTCTGTAGTTGTAAAATATGATGCCATTGACGGAAGACAGAATGAAACGTCCCATGTCTTCAAAATATATTACAAATATCTCTGGATTTGAAAGTTGGTGGAAACATTTTGGATAATGTAAGTACACAACTAAGAAATATAATATAGGTATAGTGATGTTTGCTTTTTTAATGCCAAGTACATCTTATGTTATTGTTTTGGAAAACTACATATTGTACCTTTAAGCGGCCGTACAGCGATCTAACTAGGTGATTTATTATCTGATTACTTCCAAAATCATTCATACTGTATATGGAAACTTTCCCATCTGCTTGCCTAATGTTCCAGTTTGCTATCAGGCATGTTTTTACGCTACGTCGTAATTGTCATATTCACACTAGGCTATACAAAGCTGTTTGTGATCTCTGGCATTATCACTTGGTTGTTACAGACAAGCCCATCAGCTGTCACGATCAATTTATTTATGATCATCTTCCTTATGAAAAGAGTTGCCGTTTTTAGATGCATATAGCGTGTGTGTGTGTGTGTGTGTGTGTGTGTGAGAGAGAGATGGGGGATGTGTTTTAAAGGGAAACATGTAAATGTAAGCCCGAGATTCTGATTATTCTGACCATGTGTCATAATTTCATCACTTTCCCAGCGTCACTTTCTGTCTTGCAACTATAAGTTAGGAAGTGATGTGAAGTCCGGGCTGTTGTAGAGGACAAGGAGAACGTTGATTGGAGGGATAGATATGTGAAAGATGGAGGGAGGAATAGTCTCCATTAAAAAAAGATTCACATTAAAATTGTTTGCTGTATTTAAATATCTCTATTTAAAAATATATGTATGTATATTTATTGGGTGTAACACAAAATGTATTTACAGAGTCACCTGTCAGATATATTTAAATATGATCAATGCAAAAATGATTAGTTTAATTGGGGCACTACTATACACTCAAAAACTGTTTGGCAGTTGTACCAATACAGATTGGCCCTCATTTATCAAACGTGCGTAGAAACCAGTGTACATCTGAGTGCAGAAATCATCTTCCAACAAGACTCACGTGTGATTTACAAAACATTCGTATCACTCCAATTCCAGTGTAAGAATGACGAATACGCACGGGTTAGAGTCCTTGCCCGTATAATTTACGACAAGGATAAGCGACATCCGGCAAAGAAAAGGAATTATCTCTGAGATATAGAGTCGCTCAGGTCTCATGTGCAGGCCAACCGCTTGGTTGTATTTGGAAGCTTACAATCAGCCATTGATTGTTAAAGGAACATGCGATGTTGACTGAGGTTACTGCTACAGTCATTGAAAGCAATTAACGTGAACTTGAAGTGCATTTCAAATAAATAAATTATTTTCACTAACATTCCACATTGTATTTTTTAAGTAGCTTTTTTAACCAAGATAGCACATACTATATTATAGCACATACTATATTATGTGCTATCTTAATAGAGATATGTGCTATCTCTCCTTCATAGAGCCCCAATGTTGGCTGTTGTGGCCACTGATCTTCATTGATTGGCACCGTTCTCCAATGCAATATCGTGGAGAACCCTGCATGCCATAATTATGTTACAGTCCTGCTCTGGGGCTTATAGCAGTCCCCTTCTCCCCGCTTACCCAAGACAGAGCCACCTGCCCTTGAGCAAGCCTATACATCTCTCCACTGTAGTTTGTGTGCCTGTGTGCGCACTGTTGAACCTGCACTCCTGCTTGTTTGGGGATTTGCAAGCGGTGTTAGGTACTCAGTCAGGGCATAACCTTTGTCACCTAGAGGAATCACATCCAACCGTTTCACCAAAGAACTATGTACAACTATAATAATTGTACGAGGTCGTAACTCACCGAGGAGATGACTCCAGCCATGCAGTGCGCCCTCCTGTAGCCTTGTTCCAACGCTGCAGTTTTAAAAGAGTCGCATGTCCCACCCAGTCACCGGGCTACCATATTCAGAACAAACATCCTGGCATCACATACGTGATCTGAACGTTGTTGAATTAAAGTTTTTGCAATTGATAAATGTATAATCATTCATGGATGGTGGCTACAGACGCAGTACAATAAAATGCCCCAATCACATTTGGAACCCCAGCAATCGCATAAAATTGTCTTTTAATCCCAGTTTGCTGAGCATCATCATATGGTAATTGAATGGTATACCAGAAAGGGACTTCATAGCCACCAAAACTAGTGGCATACTTTGACTATTGTTGGCTGTGATATACCAGACCTGTCCCAGATCTCTCGCTGAAAGGTCCCGGTGGTCGAAAATCCCAATGTAGCATTAAGGTCCTCTAAAAGAGCCAGATCTGCCATCGCTTCGACTTCAGGACTGCCAAAGCGCTTGTTTAAATAGGCGACTGAATAAACATTTCACCAGTCACATACTGGTCACTATATATATATATGATTTGATGGAGTTGTTTGCCTAATTTCAGCCCTCATGTTCTAGGCCACCTCGAAGTGAAAAGGAAAAAATAAACCACTTAATAGCAATGTGCCGTATACAATTGATTTTTTATTCTGAAATGTAACTTGCAATATGGGGTTATACCATGAATACCGCTAGTCACACTGGAGAACCTCAGTACACAAGGTCAGACCAGACGTGAGATTTTATCGCAGCCTACGCTCACATTCAAATTGATAATCCCTTGCTTTGCATAGGAATCGGCGTACACTCGTCCTACACCTGTTTAAGGTCTTACGCACATTTCACAAATGAGGGCCATTATGTCTGATCTACATGAATGAATTGTGTTTCCCCTTGTGTAATTAAATTGCTTTCAGTGAACACAATTTGAAGCAAATTCAGATCTGATATTTCCCAGCATGCTCTTCTGTGTGTTGATACTTCAGAATTGTGCTATCATCCATGTTTTTTAATGTATTATTGAATTACAAATCAATAAAAACTTATGTCACTGTTTTACCTTAGTATTGGTTCACTGACTGTTTTTCTGCAAGTACAAACCCGATTCCATAAACATTGGGACACTGAACAAATTGTGAATAAAAACAGAATGCAATGATGTGGAATTTTCAAATTTCAATATTTTATTCAGAATACAACATAGATTAAATATCAAATGTTGAAACTGAGAAAATGTATAATTTCAAGGGAAAAATATGTTGACTTCAAATATCATGGCATCAACACATTCCGAAAAAATTGTTGGGACAAGGCCATGTTTACCACTGTGTGGCATTCCCTCTTCTTTTTATAACAGTCTGCAAAAATCTGGGGAATGAGGAGACAAGTTGCTCAAGTTTAGGAATAGGAATGTTGTCCCATTCTTGTCTAATACAGGCTTCTAGTTTCTCAACTGTCGTAGGTCTTCTTTGTAGCATCTTCCTCTTTATGATGCGCCAACTGTTTTCCATGGGTGAAAGATCTGGACTGCAGGCTGGCCATTTCAGTACCCCAGTCCTTTTTCTACTCAGCCATGATGTTGTAGTTGATGCAGTATGTGGTCTGGCATTGTCATGTTGGAAAATGCAAGGTCTTCCCTGACAGAAACAACGTCTGAATGGGAGCACATGATGTTCTAGAACTTGGATATAACTTTCAGCATTGATGGTGCCTGTCCAGATGTGTAAGCTGCCCATGCCACACGCACTCATGCAACCCCATACCATGAGAGACGCAGGCTTTTGAAATGAGCGCTGTTAACAACTTGGGTTGTACTTGTCCTCTTTAGTCCGGACGACATGGCGTCCCAGTTCCCCAAAAAACACTTCAAATTTTGATTTGTTTGACCACAGAAAAGTGATCCGCTTTGCCACAGTTAATTTTAAATTAGCCTTGGCCCAGAGAAAACGCCTGCGCTTCTAGATCCTTTTAAGATATGGCTTCTTTTTGACCTGCAGAGTTTTAGCCATGAACGGCGAATGGCATGGTGGATTGTGTTCACCGACAATGTTTTCTGGATTTCCGTTACAGTAGCATTCCTGTATGGGATGCAGTGCCGTGTAAAGGCCCGAAGATCACGGGCATCCAGTATGGTTTTTCGGCCTTGACCCTTACGCACAGAGATTGTTCCAGATTCTCTGAATCTTTGGATGATATTATGCACTGTAGAGGATGATAACTTCAAACTCTTTCTCAAAATCTTTCTCTGAGAAACTCATTTCTGATATTGCTCCACTATTTTTTGCCGCACCATTGGGGGAATTGGTGATCCTGTGCCCATCTTGACTTCTGAGAGACACTGCCATTCTGAGAGGCTCTTTTTATACCCAATCATGTTGCCAATTGTTCTATTGAGTTGCAAATTATTCCTCCAGCTGTTCCTTATGTGTACTTTTAACTTTTCCGGCCTTATATTGCTACCTATCCCAACTTTTTTGGAATGTGTAGCTCTCATGAACTCCAAATGGAGCCAATATTTGGTATTACATTTCAACATTTGATATGTTATCTACACTCACCTAAAGGATTATTAGGAACACCATACTACTGTGTT
The DNA here is from genome assembly GCA_016801145.1 of Umbra pygmaea. Classification (NCBI taxonomy): domain Eukaryota; kingdom Metazoa; phylum Chordata; class Actinopteri; order Esociformes; family Umbridae; genus Umbra; species Umbra pygmaea. The sequence goes on from JACXGM010003756.1 coordinate 25,245, forward strand.
TGACCCCCTTACGCCTTCAGAACTGACCCCCTTTTGCCTTCTACGTGGCATTGATTTTGCAAGGTGCTGAAAGCATTCTTTAGAAATGTTGGCCCATATTGATAGGATAGCATCTTGCAGTTGATGGAGATTTGTGGGATGCACATCCAGGGCATGAAGCTCCCGTTCCACCACATCCCAAAGATTTTCTATTGGGTTGAGATCTGGTGACTGTGGGGGCCCTTTTAGTACAGTGAACTCATTGTCATGTTCAAGAAACCAATTTGAAATTATTCGATTTCATATGGTGCTGGAATTAGCCGTCAGAGGATGGGTACATGGTGGCCATATATGGATGGACATGGTCAGAAACAATGCTCAGGTAGGCACTAAGGGGGCCTAAAGTGTGCCATGAAAACATCCCCCAAACCATTACACCACCACCAGCCTGCACAGTGGTAACAAGGCATGATGGATCCATGTTCTCATTCTGTTTACGCCAAATTCTGACTCTACCATCTGAATGTCTCAACAGAAATCGAGACTCATTAGACCAGGCAACATTTTTCCAGTCTTAAACTGTCCAATTTTGGTGTGCTCTTGCACATTGTAGCCGCCTTTTCCTATTTGTAGTGGAGATGAGTGGTACCCTGTGGGGTTTTCTGCTGTTGTAGCCCATCCGCCTCAAGGTTGTGCGCACAAATGCTTTGCTGCATACCTCGGTTGTAACGAGTGGTTTTTTCAGTCAAAGTTGCCTTTCTATCAGCGTGAAGCAGTTGGCCTATTCTCCTCTGACCTCCAGCATCAACAAGGCATTTTCACTAACAGGACTGATGCATACTGGATGTTTTTCCCTTTTCACACCATTCTTTGTAAACCCTAGAAATGGTTGTGCGTGAAAATCCCACTAATTGAGTAGATTGTGAAATACTCAGACCGGCCCGTCTGGCACCAACAACCATGCCACGTACAAAATTGCTGAAATCACCTTTCTTTCCCATTCTGACATTCAGTTTGGAGTTCAGGAGATTGTCTTGACCAGGACCACACCACTAAATGCATTGAAGCAACTGCCATGTGATTGGTTGAGTAGATCATTGCATTAGGGAGAAATTGAAAGGGTGTTCCTAATAATCCTTTAGGTGAGTGTATATTCTATTGTGAATGACATGAGTTTATGCGATTTGTACCTTATTCCATTCCTTTTTTACTCACAATTTGTACAGCAAATTGGAATCATTTTGGAATCGGGTTTGTACATTGAAGTACACCAAGGACAGTCAATCAATCAAATTTATTTTATGAAGTCCTTTTTACATCAGCAGTTGTCACAAAGTTTTTTTTACAGATAGCCAGAACCCCAACAAAGCGAACTTGAAGCACAGTGGCTAGGAAAAACTTGTTGTTTCCCAGGAAGAAACAGAGGATCCAGACTCAGTGGGGTGGCCATTCCTCTTCTAGCTGTGCCAGATGTAAAGTTTAACAGTGCATGTCCATTAAGGCAAAGTTGTTTATCTAATACACAGTAAGGTCCTGTGAGTAGTCCTGGGGTATGATCCAAGAGTTTAGACCTTCTGTGGGCTGTATCCAGTCTTTAGACAGATCCAGTTTGTCTGCACCACCAGGTATACAGTGTAACAGGGTGGAGAGAAGACACAACAGGTTATACGGAGTTAACACCCAGTGGTGATCTTTATTTGAAATTCAAACAAAAGCAGCCCACCGGCCACGTAAACAAAACTAAATGTCTGCTGAGGCTCTCACATTGTTCTCTGGGTTTTGGCAGTGTTGTGTTTCTCCTTTACTCGAGTTCTCCTCTGTCTTTTGACACACCCGGGCCATACAAAGAGAAAACGCAGACAGACACTTTCGTAATCCCACACATGGAGAAACAGCACGTACCTCCTTTAGGTTCCTATCTCTCGCGAGCACCATTTCTCTCCCCCTTTTAGCTCCTGTTTTGCCTTTATCTTTCTCATAACAGAGAGAATACTAAAGAAGAGTCAGAAACATCAATTTAGGAACGAAATAACTTGTGTCTCTTTAATAAAAGTATATTCTTTTTATCATCCCGTTTTGTCATCATTACATGACTCCAACCACTACTTATCTATTAAAGTAACAACGCTCTATACACTTTCCCCCAAAACAGAACATCCCTGTTATTCTTTTCTTCTTTACAATCACAAATGTCAACACCAGGACAACTTCAGCCAATCACCGAATTGAAAAACAAAGAACTTACACTATCAGATTTCGTAGTCACTCAGTTACTCTGTTTCATTTACTACTATAAATCAAGTCTTTTAGGTGGGCATCTGACCCTAGTGGAAGAACCGCGTTCTGTGTTTGACATGGGCTCTGAAACAGACATGTTGGATCCTGATTCTAGTTGTTCTTCCAAGTGCTGCATCTGTGGAATGTCTCAGGGTGGCGCAGACCCTTTTTCTGGCGTCATTGGTGTCTCCAAAATCACTTCTGGAACCATAGGAGAGTCCGAACAACCAGTGGGTATGGCAACAGTAGATTCCACTTCAGTATTTTTTTTGAGCTATCACTGTCGCTGGCACCCACTTTGGTCCTGAAGTGTAGTAGAACATTTTGTCCTGGATGGAACAGTCTGCTTTTAACCTTCATGTCTTTACTGTGGACTTGATTTGGTTGCTGACAAGTTACCACCTCCTTCACAGTAGGTCTCAGTAAGTCAAATCCAGAGCGCAGCGGGCGCTTCAACATCAGAGAAGCTGGAGAAACCTTTGTTGTGTCATGGCTGGTGTTTCAATATGACAACAGGAAATTATTCAAGCGCTGCTGAAGGCTCCCTTGTCCCTGTGATGTCTTTAAAGCATGTTTGATGGTTTGCACCATTCTCTCTGCAAGACCATTTGTGGCTGGGTGGTACGGAGCTGATTTTATATGTTGTACCCTCAACGTTGTAAAAACACAGCAAATTCTTGTGATATAAACTGCGGCCCATTGTCCCTGATGGGTGGTTCAGGGTAGCCAAACCGGCCAAACGGTTCTCCCAGTTTCACTATTGTTTTCTCGGCAATTGTAGAGGGCATAACAACAACTTCAGGACATTTGCTGTGGGCATCCACCACTATTAATAAAAACCTTTCCTTCGACTGGACCAGCAAAATCCATATGTACACGCTGCCAAGGGATTTCTGGCCAGTCCCACAGGTGTAATGGGGCTTGAGTTTAATTTCTCACTTGCAGGCAAGATGGACATGACTTTGCTTTTCCTTCAATGTCCACTTAAAGACCTGGCCACTAAAAATAACTCTGAGCTATTTCCTTCATTCGCACAATACCACAATGGACCACATGGAGCTGCCGGAGGCCCGGTTTTCTCAACAACGGGGGAATGATGACTCTTTGTCCCCAGAGAAGACATCCTGAATGAAGTGACAGTTCATTCTTCCTAGACAGGTACGGCTTCAAGTTGATGGTGTGCCTAGGCACACATCCATTCTTTACCATCTCCATGACTGCAGACAGAATTGGATCGGTCCGTGTGGATCTTCTCACCTGTGTGAAGGTCACTGGAGCCACTTTTACTTGCTCAAAGTAGAAAATATCTTTCTGCTTGCTCATGCCCATGTCACGGGTAATGGTAGTCTTGATAAACCATCTGCGTTTCCATGTTGCTCTGCCTTTCTATATCTTATTTCATATGTGTGTGTTGATAACAGCAGAGCCCATCTCTGCATTCGGCTTGCTGCCAGAGAGGGAATACCTGTTTGCGGCCCAAGAATGGTGGTTAAAGGCCAGTGATCATTTAACAGTATAAACTGCCTGCCATACAGATACTGGTGAAATGGTTTTACACCAAAAATTATACCCATAGCTTTTCGCTCAATTTGCGCATACTCTCTGCTTTGATCAGCGTGCAAGAGGCAAATGCTATTAGCCTTTCTTCTCCTAAAGGCATGATGTGGGAAATCACATCTCCCACACCATAAAGTGACACATGACAGGCTAACTGCAGGGGGAGCAATGGATCAAAATGGTTTAGCACACAGACTTGACCAGAGCTATCTTAGCTTCTTGAAAGATGGTCTCACATTGCTGTGTCCATTACCATGACTGGTCTCTACACAGGAGTTGGTGTAGTGGTTTCAACAGTGTGGCTAATCCACTGATAAACCGTCCATAGTAATTTAGAAGACCTATGAACGAGCGGAGCTGGCTAGTATTCTGTGGTGCTGGAGCCTCTAGTATGGCTCTTACTTTTGAAGGTGCTTTGTGCAGTCCATCAGCATTGATCACATGACCAAGATATTCAACTGACTGCTTGAAAAACTCAAATTTGTCTTTCCTCACTATAAACTATATGCCTTTAGGCGCTGGAGAATACCATCCAGATTACTCAAATGTTCTGCTTCGGTTTTTCCTGTTACCAAGATGTCCTCTAAGTAGCATTGCACCACCAACAGGCCACTTAACACCTGGTCCATAGCCCTCTGGAAAAGTGATGGGGCCTACTTGATACCGAAAGGAAGCCGCTGGTATCTGAAATGTCCCCTGTGTGTGACAATTGTCATTAACTCATTAGAGTTCTCATCAACTTTCATTTGTAGGTAGGCTTGACTCAAATCAAGTTTGCTGAACCGCTTCCCCCCTGCCAAACCAGCAAACTGATCATCAATGAGGGATACTGGTCAGGAGACAGTACAGGATTTACTGTGACTTTAAAGTCACCACAAATTCAAATGGAACCATCCTTTTTAAGCATGGGTACTATAGACGTAGCCCACTCACTGTTACTGACTGGTACGACGACTTCTGGTTACCAGAATTTCCAGAGCTGTTTCAACTTTTGGTCTGACATCATATGGCACAGAACGGGCTTTGCAACACTTGGCCTTACTATCTGGCTGAATGCCGAGCTTGGCTGTAATGTCTTTCATCGTGCCCAGTTCATCCTTAAAAACATCAGCATATTTTTCTAGAATATCCATGAACTCCGTTTTTTCCTTTGACACCATCCGCACTGTCGGCCAGTTCAGCTTCATTGTTTCCAGCCATTCTCGTCCAAGTAATGCTGAGTAGTTCCATTTTACCACATACAGTGGCAGCGTTGCTGACTGACCATTTAATTCCACTTCCACATCCATTACCCCTCTTATAGCCACAGGCTCCCCCGTATACGTTTTCAACACTATCTTCGAGGGCTTTAAATAAACATGTTTTAAGGTTTTGTGGTACACAGCATCTGACACAATGGAAACAGCAGCGCCAGTGTCTATCTCCATACACACCGGCTCTCCCTCAATGACAGGTGTCACCAAATAGCCGTTGGAGTCTCCTTCAATGGCTAGAAATTTCAAAGGAACTTCCTCTGAGGAGGAATCAGTGTCGTCCATGCACTTTGATTGCATTGTATACACTTTTTTCTTGTTCTTTGATGTGCCAGGCATTTTGCTGAAGTTTTGTTTTGTAGCCTTTTGTTTACCTCTGCAAGCACGTTCTACATGGCCAATTTTTCCACAACTACGACACACCAACTCTTTATTCCAACACTCAGATTCAAGATGTCAGACTTTGCCACATCTAAAACATGTTGCATTTATAGGTGCTTTTTAGGGAATTCAGGAATGTGCTAATGTCAGCAGACAATTTATGGAGTTTATCTGAGCTACTGAAATGCTGTGCTTCTTTAGCAGCTAATTCCATGCTTACACTTATTTCAGTGGCTTTCTGCAATGTGAGATTACTTTTACTTAACAGCCTTTTTTCAATGGCTTCACTTCTTAATCCACAAACGAGCCTGTCCCTGATGGTATCATTCAAATCATTGCCAAATTCACAGTGTTCCGAAAGCTTCTTTAGTGCAGCCACAAACATAGTAAAGGTTTCCCCTTCTTCCTGATTTCTCTTGTGAAACCGAAACCATTCACCTATCACCAGCGGTTTAGGGGAAAAATGCACGCTTGGTTTACAAAAACCCAAACTCTCAGTTGTAGACCTTACCAAAGAGTCTTTAGAAATTGCATAAAAATCAAGATTGAGTCTGCGCTTCTAACATGTATCGGTAAGTCATTCCACAGTAATGTGTCTACTAGAAAAAGCCCTACCACCAGCTGTTTGTTTTAAAATTCTGTAGTCAAGGGAGTAAAGAGTAGAATTAATATGCACTTATGAAGTTATATCATTAATAATTAATATAATTCCGTGTCTCCCCTGTTGCAATAGTCTGAGTTAAGAATGGAGAAATGCTTAATAAATGCGTATAGAAGATTGATAGTATAGACGTTGTTGACATTAACTATCTAACTATCTGACCACATAATGATCATTGATCCGTGTGTGTAAACATCTACGGAAGAAATACTAAAGCAACCCAGGAAAACATAATCGTAGCCCAGGATATTCAGAAACAGTGCGTATGCTACCTAGCTTTAATGTGTGCGTGATAAAGGCTGAAACTTAAGAGCAGGCCACAACAAGATAGCTTAAGTTCCCATTACTATCTCCAACAGAGATAATCTGGAAAATGACTTAAAATGTCTGACAGAATTTATTAAAGTGAATAACATTTCATTAGAGATAAAGGGCATCGAAGTACAACGCTTTAACCGGACAAAGAATACCATGTCGTCTAAACTCCTAAATATGATCTACAATCTAAGCATGTCTAATACGGTTCAGTCTATTTGAACATTTATTCTAACACATTTACTATGGCGCACACTGAACGTGGGCCAGGAGCCTTGTTAAAGAGGACTCATCAGATTACAACTTGAACAAAGACTTATATCTCCCCCGAGAGGTGACGCCCACAGATCTCCAGCTGCATACGAAATAAAGATCAGTTCACTGGCTGGAATTGGAAAACAAAAGACTACATCAACAATTAGATTATGTGTCGCCTTGGCGGTGCTATCCGGGCTGTAACAAAAGGACTGAGTTATATATTTGTCTCTTCTAGTTGCTCTGTGGAGAATATCATATAACCTTGCAAGTGGTAAACCAAAACTCCCTTTATGTGATGATCCAGCAAGCCCCAGAATGACATATTATGATGTACAGTATAACGTTGAGTTCTCAGCTTCTTGTTGACTACCTATAGTGGTAGCTATAGGTCGTGGGGGGCAAACCCCCCACTATAGGTAGTCAGCTTCTTGTTGACTAGCTATAGTGGGGGGTTTGCCCCCCCTTCCTTCCGGGTCTCACTCAGGCAGTCGTCAAAAGAGTGTGTGAGACTTGTAGTCCTTAGACAGCTGCTATAATCAGTCCTGTGAAAAATCCACAAAAATTCTACTGTATTGACTGATACCATGGGTGAACCAGCAGTTCTCCTCAGGAAGAAATGAATAAAGCGGCATAGGTTTAGGTGAGGTGATGGACTTGTCAAGCTTCTGCGCTGTGCCAATTGCTTGTTGTGGCAGAGTATTCTGGTAACAAATGCACAATCCATGGACAAAACAATGGACTATCTCGTTGCTAGGATATACTTCCAGAGACATCAAACAAAGCAATAACCTTTGTTTTTCTGAAACATGGCTTCACAGGGGCATCAAATGGCTTGTCGTTTGAAGGGTGTGGGTTAAATTCCCAACTGTGCCAAATGTTGTTTCCTTGAGCAAGGCTCATTACCCTAAGTTGCTTCAGCGAATGTCCATGTAGGTTCTGTATGTCGCTCTGAATAAGATTGTCTGCTAAATTAGTAAAATGTAAATGTTAACCTAGAAATGGTGACAGAATACATACAACTATCAGGATTTACAGTTTATCGCACAGACAGTAACAAAGCCCTGTCGGGTAAGAGAAGACAGGATGGTGTTTGCCTGTATACCATTAACCTCTGGTCTAATGCAAACAGTGTTACAGTGTTGGGTAGCCATTGCTTGCCTCATTTGGAAATCCTGGCAATATTATGTCAACCATTAAACCTACCGAGAAGGTTTATCTGGGTCATAATGCTGGCTGTTTACATCCCGCCTGATGCTGATAGTATCTCAGCGCTCAAGGAATTACACTCTCCACTAAGCAAACTCGAAACCACATACCCTGATGCTGTGTTCGTGGTGGCTGGGAACTTTAACAAATGTGATCTGAAAGAAGCACTACCAAACTACTGTAATTTCAAAACATTGACTGCCCCACCTGTGCCAAAAAAACACACTGGATCTTTGTTATACACCTACATTTAGGGATGTCCCCCTCTCAGAAAATCAGACCATGGCGTCACCCTACTCTTTCCAATCTTTAAACAATGGCTAAAGAGACAAGTTCACGCCATTACAACCATCCAGAGATGGAATTGCTGTAGCACTCAGAGGCCACGCTCCAAGATTGTTTTCATCACATGGATTGGAGGGGAACATGAATGAATTCGCTGACTCTGTTACTAGTTTCAATAGCACTAGACAGTTACCATGAAATAAGATCCCAACAAAAAACATGTATAGACCATTTATGTACATGGTTTTTGTTGGGATCTTATTTCATGGTAACTGTCTGTAAAAAATATTTTACATTTGCAGCATTGATGTGTTAGTCAAGGCTAGGAATACAGCCTATAAGCATTGCCTGAAGCAGCATCGATTATGCAGTGGAATTTAGGGGGCAAAAATGTTATATGGAGAGAGTGGAGGGATACTATTCACTGACATATTCAACATCTCTCTCACACCGGCCGTAGTCCACTCTGCTTTAAAAAATCTACCCTCCAGAGGTTGTGTTAATGCAGTATTCTGTTTTTTTAATGTATTTTTTAATGTACATAAATAAATGTCACAAAGACATACTTACTGATGTTTTGGGCTCACTCTCACTGAATCATGAGGCTTTGAATGCATGGTGATATTTTGCAATGTAGTCTAATATTAGACCAAGATTACTTTTCTTACCTCACTCTTCTGTCAAATAAGCTCTCCTCTCCCGTTCTGCTGCTGGGGCGTTTGGGTTAATTGGCAACAGCACGTGCATTTCAACATCACGTCTCCTTAAGTCCTCTAATATTTCCTAATTTTTGTCATCAACACATCCATGATTCATGGAAATTTTGTATAAAACACAACAAGCCACAAAGAATGCTGCGACTTTTGGAGTACTGTAAAGTGCCTCCTGTTCTATCCAAACACCTGACATGCATTTTCAGTGTGCAGAATGTTCGTCCAATTAGGCTACACTGCGTGTTTATGTTTGTTTTCAATTAAACAGCATTTCACGCACTGTTGCTGGGATCATAAATGGTGTCATCAGCCATGTCTTTAACGCATAGCATTGTCCCCTTCACAGCCAACCATCCAAGGGGGGTTTCCCCTCAAAGATGGCAGGAATGTCATACAAACTAGATGTATGCCAATTCTTTCACATCTTCGGACACCACAATGATTTCCCTCGTGTGGTTAATATTTTTCCTTGTAATTATGTATGGGTTGCAATAGATGAGTCTGTGTAGATGAGAGGAGCAAAGAGAATGCACGTTGTGCACATGCTACATTATGCCTAAGCATGCACCCTTAAAATAGTATCTGAATAATATGCCACTGACTTTTAACCAGGTTTTTCTTGGTCTGTGGCAGAATTGTTTTCAGGAACTGCAAAATAGCACCAGGGAACATTTGCACCAAAAGCCTCTTCTTTTCGCTGAACCGCCCCTGGGAGTGCAAGTTCATTCCCTAATTTACCGACGCACGTCTGTGGAGGAAATGATACTTGCGTCGTTGTAAAAAGTCAATTGCACTGGGTGCAAGATAGGGCCCAAGGTGTGAATCTTTCTTTTGAGTAGTCAGGATCATTTTAAACTATAAACAATATGCAAGTGAGTGATAGAACATCATAAATCCACTGAAGTGCTCTCTCATCTCATCTTCAACTGCTTATCCAGAGTTGGGTCGCGGGGGCAGCAGCTCTAGCAGGGTTGATCTTCTTCTTTTCAAAACATGATTTTGTTTAAATGAAGTAATATGTAAAAGTTGCAAACGAGTATTGCACGGCACGCTAGGCTACATAGAACTCACTGTGTATTCAGAGTAGAGCATTTTCAATGGTCTAGCGCCACTCTGTGGCGGTAATAGAACATTTAATGATAACTAAATGTACGTTTTGGTGACGCGGTATGAGTCACTTCACCATATGTAGACTGGATAGGCATACTCCCAGGCCCCCTCCAGGATCCTTGCGAGAGTCAAGAGCTGGTCCGTTGTTCCACGGCCAGGGCGAAATCCGCATTGATCCTCTTTAATTGTAGGTTCGACTATCGGTCAAACCCTTTTTCCAGCACCTTGGAGTAGACTTTACCAGGGTGGCTGAGAAGTGTGATACCCATATAATTGGCACACAATCTGTGGTCCACCTTTTTGAACAGGGGAACCACAACCCTGGTCTGCCACTGCTTTTGCACAGTCCCAGACGCAATGTCGAAGAGACATGTCAACCAAGACAGCCCCTCCCCACCCAAAGCTTTCAGCATTTCTGGATGGATGTCATCAGTCCCTGGGGCTTTGCCACTGTGAAGTTGTTTGACTACCTCAGTGACCTCTGCCAGGGTAATTGACAATAACCCTTCTGAAGTACTCAAATGGTTCAATAATGCACAGAATTTGTTTAGAGGCTTTACTGGCATTCAATCCACAGTTCGATTATGAATATTTATTTATGATTAATTGACATATTATGGATAAAAATATGATGAAATTAGAACAAAAATAATCCTAATTACTCAATGTCTATTGTAGCCTGGAAAAATCCAGACCCAAATCCTGAACGATTTAGTGTCTGGCATCAAGTAATGAAAATGACTCCACTCGAGGGGCGGCACCAAGCGTGCATTTGAAAATCTCACTGTACGCAATTGGATAACACTACGATCAATCACCAGTGGGTTTTCGCTAAGCCCCTATGGCGGAGCTAACTGGTAGTTTAAACTCTTGCCATATCAGATCGGTAAAACAGCAAAAACGTCCTTCTTAAAAAGGAACGATTTGAGTACCGTCTTCTGTTCCTTTTTTAGACAAAAAGCCAAGTCGAACTTGTTCATTGTAGTGGCCAAAGCCGTTTAATCAACTGCATCCATAGAGATCTTACAATGTTTACTAATGACTTTGAGGTCGCAGCGCTGTCGTCATCTGTTTAACACGCCTCTGGCCCGCCTATATCAGATACACCGATGTGATTGGTGCAGCTCGGCTACAAGGGCATAGTTAATGAGCAGAATTCCTCAGTGCCAGAGTAACTTGCTGAGCAAATTCAAATTGTGCTCTCGCAAGAACTCTGGATTTCCTGGGTATGACTATTGACAAATGTGTGTTGAATGCTTGCAGTTTTTACTAATGCTTATTTTTAATCTACGCTCTCGATTGAAAACAATCACTTCAGTATCTTTCAGATTTTTTTACTGTAACTTGTTATTTATAAATTCAAATTTTCACACAGCACTCTTAAAGCCTATTTTTTGCATTCTAGAGCATTGACTACACCCATGTTCATATATTAAATTATAATGCAGATACAATCTTTAAAACACAGATTTTTAGAGAGTCTGCTTTTTGAAAACGCTGACTTCCAAAAGCTAACGCGACCTCTGCCATCATCCCTGTACCCAAAAAAGGGAAGTTGATAGAGCTATTTCCCTTAGCACTCCTGTCATCATGAAGTGCTTAGAGGATAGTTGAAGTTTATATTGTCTTCTCATTTCCCGATACACTGACTAGACCATCATCAATTTGCCTACCGCTCGTCAGATCCACGGACGATGCCATCACCACAACAATACACACCACCCTCACTCACCTGGACAATAGGAACACATATGGTAGGATGCTGCTCATTGACTACAGCCATACTTATCCCCCTCCTGTACTCCCTGTACACCTACAACTGTGTGGCCACCCGCAGCTTCAACTCAAATTTGCAGACGACATAGCGGTAGTAGGTCTAATTTCAAACAATGACAAGACAGCCTACAGAAAGGATTTCACAGCATGTTGTCAGGCAAATAACCTCTCCATTAACATAAAACAATATACCTGATTGTGGACTACAAGGTGAATAAGGCGGAGCAATCTCCAATCCTCATCAATGGAAATGCCATAGAGAGGGCCACAGACTAAGTTCCTCCATGTTCACATCTCAGAGAAACTGGACTGGTGTCTACACACAACAGACGAATCGCATCACTGAAACCCACTCGTCAATGTTTTGACAGCTGCTGTTTAGGGAGGGCTATAGCATAACAACGCCTTTTAGGGTTTGGAGCATACATGGACCAATAGGAACACGCGAGGGGAGGGGGAAAGGGGCGTGGAAAAGGGGCGTGGAAAAGGGGCTGGCCTTATATGGCTCAGGCAATCAGAACGCTTAGATCCACTTGTCAAATATGTGGTCATAATGTGTTGGCTGTTTGATTGGTGGGTACTCCCTTTCCTCTCTCTCAAAGGGTTTGATGCTCAGCTGAGCGTCTAATCGGGTCCTCACTCTCCCCCCTGGAAGGCACCTACAACACCAGGTGTTGCAGGAATGCAAGGAACATCATTGCTGATGCCAGCCATTCGAGCCAGAGCCTATTCCAGTCCCTTAGGTCCACTCAACGCCACCAGGACAGGAGCATCTTGTCTGAAACAGTTAGATTTCGCAACAGCTTTTTCTCAAATGGTCATTCATCGTGGTTATTCTATATTCCACTGCGCATTGTAGCATACAGAGTAACTGTTAGATAAATTCTAATGCACCTCGATTTACCACCTTAATTTAGCACACCTGATTCTAATAATCCGTTAGATGATAAGCTGAATGAGGCTACATTATGTGCGGAGTGAAAACCTACAAGATGCTAGCTCTCCTGGACAAGGGTTGGAGACTCCTAATTTACAAACTACATTGCACTGTGTGTGTCTGACACCTTTTTATCAATACCAGCATTAACCTTTTCAGCAATTTGAGCTACAGTAGCTTGTCTGTTAGATCAGGCCACACGTGCCATCCTTCGCTCCCCACGCGCATCAATGTGCCTTGGCCACCCGTGAACTTATCGCCGGTTCACCGCTTTTCCTTCCTTGGACCACTTTTGATAGGTACTGGCCACTGCAGACTGGGCACACCCCACAAGAGCTGCAGCAGGCACGTGCAGAGGGGGCTATGGGTGCCTGAGCACCTGGCCCTTTGCCTACAAATGTCCAAATTGCCCTTTTGAGTGGCCATTTAAATGATCAATGCTTCATAAAATTACACATGACCATTTCATAATTAACCTGGGAATCAATTATTTGAGAATTAAAAATATTTTAAAGTAATAATATAAAAGTAAAGTTGTTTTGTTGTTGTGTTGTAGTGTTAAGAGATTACCCTGATCTTACCCTGTGATCTTACCCTGAAAAGCAGGGTAAGATCACCACAAACAGTCTGTTTCCAAAACCATTTAGCTGATGTTGAAAAATAAACATTTTATCTTGTTTTGTAGTGTCATTTTGAAGTATATTTGCCAGCAAAACCTTTTCAACAAGCATAATTTTAAACCGAATTGACCGGTGAAAATGGCAACCACTCTGTTTCTTTTTTATACCAGGTAGCAGCTATGCAGCTAACCTGGGAAACCTTTTGAAATTGCAAAGGGAAAGTATGCATCGTTATATTGAATAATGTATACTCTGTTATTTAGTAACCTACTAGGCTGCATGGGCAAATCTGTTTCATGTCCACTCAGTCTCTGGCAGTAGGCTAGTTTACGCAAGCAACTACTAGTAGTAGTAGTAGGCAGTAGAGGTCGACCGATTATGATTTTTCAAGGCCGATACCAATTAAGGATTATTGGAAGACCAAAAAAGCTGATACCGATTAATGAACCGATTATTATGATTTTTTTGGGGGGGAATAATTACATTACAAAAATACTGAAAGAACAATAAACTTTTCATATAACTTCTAAATATAATACACAAAATAGTTTCAAATCTCAAATAAATATATCAAATTTGTTCAAACAAAATGCCAAACAAATGGCAAAACACATAGTAGACAGTACGATGCGCACCAGTCTCTGTGTTAAATTTGTTCCATATCAGCAAATCTCATTAACTCCGGTTACGCTTCATTGTCAATCTCCAATGATGGGCCAGTGTGAGTCTTGACTGTCTTCTGCATTTAATTTAATGCACTCTGGGTAATGAAGTTTATCTCTTGATTTAAATGGACATTAACCACATTATCAAACCTCCTTTTTCCTGGGGAGCGTTAAACCCCGTTACACAGGGTGCATTGAGTTACGCAATACCTATCATGCATTTTCAAAAAGTATTTCAGTTGAGCTTCATGTTGTATCAATTAGTTTACTACATTGCTAAACTTATTCTACTATTTTAAGCGCTGTGGGGATATGCATGAATTAAACATGAACCTTTAAAAGCACAAATAAGCACTTTGGAATGGCTTTATGCAAGGGGTTGTTTAACCGCTAAAAATAATTAGCGGTTAATAATAATCTTACCCGCAGCTGAGAGAGCAAGAGAGCAAAGTGTCTGGGAACGAGATTACGCTTTTTACACAGATTCTGTCAACTCCATGCCATTGAATCATCCACACATACAGGTCCTTCTCAAGAAATTAGCATATTGTGATAAAGTTAATTATTTTCCATAATGTAATGATAAAAATTAAACTTTCATATATTTTAGATTCATTGCACACCAACTGAAATATTTCAGGTCATTTATTGTTTTAATACTGATGATTTTGGCATACAGCTCATGAAAACCCAAAATTCCGATCTCAAAGAATTAGCATATTTCATCTGACCAATAAAAGAAGTGTTTGTAATACAAAAAAAAGTCAACCTTCAAATAATTATGTTCAGTTATGCACTCAATACTTGGTCGGGAATCCTTTTGCAGAAATGACTGCTTCAATGCGGCGTGGCATGGAGGCAATCAGCCTGTGGCACTGCTGAGGTGTGATGGAGGCCCA
>JACXGM010003757.1:0-40480 GCA_016801145.1 Umbra pygmaea
TTATTTTTATTAAGGTAGTTTCTTAATATATAAAATGGGAAAATATGTTAATTAACAGTTTTTGTCACTCTCAGGCATAATGAAAATATCAGTAATTTCACAATTTTCTCACGTAATATAATTTTACGGTTTTTGGTCGGCAGCATGTGCTGCCATGCATTTGACCGTTTTTTTACTATATTTTTTTTTACAGTGTATTAAATCATTGATACATACATCCTTAACATGATTGACCAGGTTTTTGAAAGACCATGCTCCCAGCAGATACAAACAGGGCTCGGAATCCTATAAATGTATAGAAACATGTTTAAAGACTGTGTTTAAAACAGCACATAATTTAATTCTCTCCAGTTTGCACAAAAAAATTACCTTTAGAAACATACAGTGCTCTGCTACTTTTGTCAATCTTGGCAGATTGAATTTGTATATTGTGTTGATGTATGGAAACCAGTTTGGTAAAATTGTTTTCTTACCTCTTTTTTAAAGGCTATATTCACACAAGTAGTGTGAAATGACCGAAACAAGATAACCTGCATGGTAAGAAAGCTATTTATTTATATAACTGCTCTATACTTACCTCTTTAGAACAAATTTTGTGTAGAATCCCAAATGAACGCATGATATTACAGTTTTTCCCAATTGTTAACACAAAATGCAAAATTTGGCTCATTGTGTCAAAACTCAACACACAAGAATTCTTGACAAAACACTTGGAGATTAACATCTCAACTGCCATATCAAAAAGACATTCTGCAATCAAAACATAACACTCACTTTAAAATGCCCTCTTCGGATCGATAGGAAACACACATGCACATGCACAATAAACAGTCAAAGTAGACACAACACACTGGTCAACTGTATTCCAGACACTGCTATCGTTTGTAGTTTGTAAACTGTTTTTATTCCCGCAACCATGCATCAGGTGGTCATAGACCTTACACTGTCATGCCGAAGATAATTCCTAGATCGGGTTTAGGAATGGGGAACAAGGGGGCAGGTTCAGCACCATGAAATGGTTGTGGTTGGCGAGCTGCCCGGTGTAACACACACAGATGTCCAAGAACCAGATATTGGAACCAGAATTTGGTTCTGTGGATATCATACTGACACTATTGATAACTTTCTCACAAGTGCTTTTATGGTCTTACTAGACAGCAGTTAGAAGTTTAGAACTTTGGGTCTGAGAAACCTAGAGAACTCCAATAATACAGAGAGTTATCTACAAAATCTAGGGGTCAGAGACCACTGTAGGACTAAAAACCCTGGCGTTTTGGACATTTATAGAAGTCTAATATTCTGAGAACTGTTCAAACAACATATTAAATGATTTGGCCCCTATGTAGAATTTTACCAGTTTTGATAAGCTTATCTTTCAAACCATAACCAGATTAAAAACACATATAGGAACCCCATGGCAGCAACTATTTGGATGATGTGATATGGGGTGGAAGGCCTTAGGAAGGACTTGATAAACTTTTAGAAAACCTTAACACTATTTTTTAAAGGGACCAATCGCAGTGCTGAAACCCTTTCGTCAAATAGTTTTGACAGCTGCTGTTTAGGGGAGGGATGTACCAGAGGAACGCCTTTAGGGGTTGGCGGACACAATGGACTTATAGGATGGTGCGGTTCCACTCATCAAAGTTTTGACAGCTTGGTTTAGGGGCGTGCTGTACCAAAGGAATGCCTTTAGGGGTTGGAGCACACAACGGACCTATAGGACGGTTCGGTTCCACTCGTCAAACTTTTTGAGAGCTGAATTAGGGTAAAGCCTACGTGGACCAATAGGAATGAACGAGGGGAGGGGAAAGGAGCGAAGAAAAGGGACAGGTCTTAAATGGCTCAGCCAATCAGAATGCTCAGATCCACCTGTCAAATAGGTGGTCATAATGTTTTGACATTGTGGCCACACACAGAATAACTATAAAGACTATACTCATTACATCAATCCAATCCACCTTAACTAGTACTGAGACATACGCAAAAACAATGCTCATCTCAGTATATCCGGATAGTAATGGAAATAGTTAAATGTTAACAAAAAACATATAATTGTTCCCTGATTTACTATGAACATATATACAGAGAATATTTGTTTTCCATTCACAAATTACTTGCCATTAATCTGACATGATGAACATTAATATGTACCTGCAGTTACTACAAGTTCTTGCTGCTGTCACACATGGATCATCACTGCCTAAACTTTCCTTGTTATCTCACTTTTTGACTTGAGGCTGTCATCCAGCTGCTACATAGTCAATAGATATATACCTACACTACTAACAACATGCCTATCAAGTTTCTTCGGCTGCTGCCACAACTTTACTAATGACATTCGTCAAGGTCACATGACAAATTATTTTTTTAATTTATAAAATAAGTTATTTTCTATTTTGATTGCCAGGCTTATGTACAGTATATGTTCTATTGCTATGTTATGTTAGATAATTATTTACCACAGACTAGATTAGCTAGCTAACCTGATAGATGTTACATATTGATTGATAAAAATGTAATCATAAATCAACAATGTACTGTAAATATTGTATGTTCCGATACCAAAATACCTGTTTTCCTCCTAAATAATGTTGCATTATTTTTTGTATTTATTTGTATTGGTTAATGATATGACAAAAATGTATGATTATGTGGTGTTCATTATACAATTGCCAGCCTAAAATCTTTTAGTGTTATGACAGCCTTCTGCAGCTACAGTATGCTATTTATTATTGATTTTTTTTAGTGTTTTCAAGATATCAGACTTAACACAATGGAGCTGATTAACTAAAGAGCTGATCATCACACCCTTTTAAATTGCTACTTGAGCTCTTTGAATTAATGTGGAACAGAACAGTGTAAGATAAGCAAAATTACTCAACAAAAGAGGAACAGAGGCATTGATTGTGATGTGGTTGGTGTGATGTAAAGGGAACAAAAATATAAATGCAACATCAAACAATCTTACTTCAAGTCAATTTAAATAAGACAAGTCAATATAGTCATTAAGGTCTAATCTGTAAATTGCATATCTGGGGAGTAAGTAGGCCAAGGAAGAAATTAAATAGTTTTGGCTTCTAGTGTACAGACTGTTCCAACATTGTACCAGTCATTATCACTCTGAAATATTAAGCGATAATAACAGAGGAATGGCAGGACAATGGGAGTCTGGATCTCGTTGCAGGATCTCTATGTATTAAAACTGTCTTTGAGGAAATACATTTCTGTTTTTATCCTTAGCTTGCTCTTGCCCTTGCCATAACCTCAAGGTCTTAATGGGGCCCACACAATGTTTTCCATCTACTAGGTACTATTAAAACCCCACTAAAGTTGGTTACGACACTAAAGTCCCGTAAAGTCCTAGCGCAGACCAATAGCAAACAAATCTGTTTCCCTGATCCAGTTTCTGACAGTTTCATCATCTGTCACAGAAGTTGGACTGAAACAACCCCACAGGTGAAGAAGCCAGGTCCTGGACTGGTGTGGGTACCCATGTTCTGTAGTTGTGATGTATGAAAACTTTCTGAGGACATTCATTTCAGTGCATGAAACACAGGAGCAACATTTATTGTGTTTATATTTCTGTTCAGTATAATTCGATTCCATTTAATCTTGGCTCATATGCTTATCAAACCCAATACTATCCAATCTCACACTTCAGGCCATACTGTCATGCTGATTATACTTGACACCCTGAATATAGTCATTTGAGAATGAATGGTTCAATTATTGTTGACCAACATAAGGCATAGCTATCACATTTGATATTTTTTGCCATCTCTCATTAATGTTATTAATAATCATGTTAGTCAGAATGTTTGATCTGAAAATAAAAAATAATTCAATGTTTCCTTGATGCATGCAGAAAAGGGTTGTATTGGTGAAGCAGATATCTACTAGGCCTGCATAATAAATAAAGAATAAACATAACAACTGTGGTGATACTTATTTAGATTTAAATTACAAACACCTATGATCCATTCAATCAACCACAAAATTCCAATTTAATCACTGAAAAAAGGGCTGTCATACAGTGAATGGAAAGAAGCACACGTATAGTATGAATTTATAAAGATGATGAGGAGGATTTTGTTGTAATTGGAGTCAGCCTATGTTTAGAATGGATGGACATTGGTGTCATAAGAGGCTTTGGGATAAAATCCACTTGCCCTTATTCTTTCACACTTTACTGCAAACCTTGGCATTTCTGGGGTTTATAAATAAGTTAAGTCTGGACTTGGCTTTTGTGCCTTTGTCCAAATATATGGCCTGCCCAGTTTGAGCGTTGGACGTCACAGACAATTTAGATCATGCTTTAATAAACAAAAAATTGTAGCAAAGGAAAGTTACTTTAAGAGACCAATATGTTTTAAAAGAACCTTGACAAAAGCAACTGTAATCCATAATGTATAATTCCTACTGCCAAACCAAGTTAATGTCATAAAATCCTGGACTTTTCAAGGATTTTAAGTTATATGACTGTGCAAAAATATGTGATACACAAAACATATATCAAACAGTTGTCCCTTGCTCATGGAACATTTTCATCCTCTTACATTGTATCCCTTAAAAGAGACAGTATCCACATGTTTAACCTGTTTTAACCCAAATCTGTTTCCACCACCCAACTCTGACAAATGTATGCTACATCTTGTCTTCATACAGATAGGTTAATTGTGAAGTTAAAGAAGAATTAATGAATTGTTAATATATGAATAATTGTCTATAATGTCTATACATGTAAAATACATTTGGCCCATTGCACCAATTAACAAAATATAAATTATGCTAATATAAACACTGAAACCTAATGGTAGGGATAAGAGGGAAACTAGCTGTAATTGGCCAAGAGGTTAGGATCTATTTGCTTTTGGTCTATTCATGTATACACTATAGTGATGTCACTAGGAAAACCAACACTGTACCCATATACTGTCAATTTCCAGGTTATGTTATCAACATGAATCTTTTAAAGTGTTTGTCTCTTCTGTTTACAATTTTGCAAGGATGTTTTCCAAAAAAAACAGATGTTTCAGAACCCTTTTCAAAAGTCTTTGTAGCCAGTTTTGGTAAAAATTCTTTAGACCTGTACTCTGAGGAAAATGTCTATAATACAAGTAATCCATTTACTCTTGGCTGAACCACAAATGTATGTATATATATATGTATATATATATGTATATATATGTATATGTGTGTATATATATATATATATATATATATATATATATATATATATATATATATAATATAGTTGTTTATTCAGAAGTTAAATTAATGAACCAGAATCGACAACCATTTTGGGATCACATCTATGTTCATTTTCACCACCACATCATTCCTTTTTTTTTATTTTACCACTCCTAAAGTCAAACACTTGGCTACACATCTTGCTTAATGAAAAAAATATATATTTTATAATATAATACATTCCTTGTTGTTAACCATAACACAGACAACTTTATCTGTTTCTCCTTAGTTTCAGGTTGTCAAAATGTGCATCTTAACCGCTCCTTCACCCCTCTGTTTCTGACCTCCTACATTTGGACCACTTGCTCTGTGTTAAAAGGAATCAGCAGTGGAGTGTGCTGGAGTGATGATGCCCTAATGAAGATGAATATTCAGTAGCTTTAGAAAGGCTCCTGGAACGCTTCCCAGCCTACACTTGGTGTCTCAGTCAAATTGGCTGCATGATGAGGGGAGGGTTAGAATAGGGGAATAAAGGAAGCACACATGCTTGCATGCACATCAACATGCACACATCCCGCTCACGAACCAACAAGCGCTCTGTGCTTGATGAGAGATCTGCCCTGAGAAACCAACCTTTTATTTAAATGAAGTCAGATGGGTGATGTCTCACTGGAGCTGTGAGAGAAAGAGCCGAGCAAAGGAAAACTATAAAAAAAGGAATGAGGGAGATATTTCGAAGTCTGTGTTCAGCGCTTTATGTCTTTCCATGTGTTGTTAGTGTCCGGAACACCGCATTGGCCATAACAGGAAGCCATTGAAACCAGGTCGGAGGAAAGTAAAAAGCTTGTGCTAATTAGAAATGTAGGTTTAGATTAAAAAAAAGCAGCAACGAAAGGCAGATCTGCCACATTGTAAGCTTGTTTGTGAAGTAGAGACTGGAGATTGTTTACAGAGATTGTTAGTGTTCAACTCTAACATTTTGATGACCAGGGGAGCTCATTGATTAACAATGCTAATTTCTACTTGACATACAACCACCCTTTTGTTTGTCTGCTCCCAAAGCTAAAAAGCACTTTATGGTTTGTACTGGAAACAACTCCAATGCTTTTAGAAATGTGATTGTTAATGTGGTGTGGTTGGCAACTTGGTAAGAACAGGATACACCATATGGAATATTGCCACATAGTGCTGAACCACCAGGGGTTCTGCCTTCTACACAATAATATAAAAGCAATGTCCTCTGAAATGTTTTACAGCATTTGACTCTATAACCTTTTCTACTGAACGATGCTAAAGCAATGCTAGCATGTTAAATGGAATAAATGGGTTACAGTTAATTAATCTTAAAGGGAAATTATTCATTTAAGAGAAAAATTATTACATAGCTAAAGATTAAGAGACGGTCCATACAGCAATGCAGGCAGTCACTCCTCACTTGCTTCCTCTTAAACTTCTCATCTTCCTCTCTAACAGTTTTACTGTTAAATGCTGAACCAGCTTTAAGGGATGAGAGGTTGAGAGACTTTTTTTGTTGGCTCCGCATTTCTGTGGAGAGAATTGGCAGATTATTTGGTCAACCTCCATCAGTTCCACCACGGCTTATAAGTAAGTATATGTCCATGCTTTCTGAGAAAATATCACCCATAAGTCGATCAAAGTCAGAGGGCTTGTCCCCTCTGAAACTCATGTAGCATCAAGCTATAGTAAGCCAAAACAATCACATAAAAAAATATTGTTTACAATATATTCAGTGGATTCCATATCTCAAAATAAATTATAGCTGCATCATGCCGACTGTAGACATTTCAATTATCTTTGAAAGCAAGATCCAATACAATGAAATGTTACTATAGGGGGTTATACATACGAGACTGTTAAATAAAGGCTATTAACTTCCTACCTTAAAAATAACTACTGTATTTGATGGGGGCTTAAATGTCCTCATTTTTGTGAAATGTTATGCTGCGTTGAGAACACTGGTCCAATGCCTTGCATTCTTCTGTATCCTGGACAGTATTTGGCTTTATCTTTCATGGTATATAGATAGGACATTGTTATGAATGTGTTTGACCCAGACTGCACTCTTGGTTATGTTGGACGTTTGAGCACACCTGAACAGATTACCCCAAGACATTGCATATTTTACACAGATATAAGTTTCTGATCATAAATGTAACCCTGGAGTTGGACATTTTCAGAAAATATGATTTTTTTTTCCATTAGTGTTAGTGGTCAGGGGAAGTCATTTACTGTGACAATTGTGTGTGCTTTTTAAATCATAATGATAACTGAAATCACCCAAGTGGCTTGGCTCAAAAGTTTACATAACCTTGAATTATTGGCTTTTTAATATACACAAGTTTACACACACAGGTTAGAATGACTGCTACGGGTAAGTTTCCACACCTGTGACTTGTTTGATTGTAATTAGTGTCTGTGTATAAATAGTAAATACGTTTCGTAGCTATTGAGAGAAGAAGCGGCGTGGCAGTTTCGACATGCACAATAAGGTGGTACTTGAAAAAAAGGTGTTAATGCAACAATGCCACAAAACAGCCTGCTTACAATATGCCAAACAGCATCTAACCAGCATCAAAACTGCTGGAACAAAGTAATTTGGTGTGATGAGACCATAATTGAACTTCCCTACTGTGAAGCATGGAGGTGTATCTCTGATGTTGTTGGGGTGGTGACCTTCAACGACACAAGGTATTTAGTAAAAATGTATGCAAAATATAAATGCAGCATGTAATCTGAAAAAAATGTAGGACTATTGGCATTCATAAGCTCGGAAGCTGTGAATAGGATGCATTTAGTCTTTCCAAAATCACAATGACCCAAAACACAATGCAAGTGAGTGAAGGTTCTGCAATGGTCATCATTGTCTCCTGATCTCAATATTATTGAGCCACTTTGGAGAGATTTGAAACATGCAATTCATGCAAGACAACCCAAGAATTTGTGGGTCCTGGAGGCTTTTTGCCAAGAAGAATGGCCAGTTTTACCACCTGAAAAAATAAATAGCCTCATCCACAACTATCACAAAAGACTGCAATATGTCATTGATGCTAAAGGGGGCAATACATAGTATTAAGAAATAAGGGTATGCAAACGTTTGAATGGAGATCCTCTCATTATTGTCTTTATTGCTATGTTTTGTTTAATGATGGTGCTATCCTGTGATGCCTTAGAGTTGCATTTGAATTCCATTAAAACCTAGAGGCTTACATTTTTGAGAAACTGCAATTTGATTGCGCTGCAGCAGTCACTTGAGTCAATTTTCACTACCTGCTGTCTCAGAAATCTGGTTGCAGCTACCTTTTTCGGCCCTGTCCACGTACTGTATTGTAAAATAATTCAGGCAGTTTTGTGGAAAAAGTGGGTCTAAAAAGGTGTTAGCATAGTGTACCTAATAAAGTGGCCACATAAAAACTACAATTGAATAATAACTGAAGGGTTGTCCCAACTTGTTCAAATATTCAATCATTATAATACTACTACAAGGGATGTAACGGTACGCCTAGTTCACGGTACATATTGCGGTTTATTGTGGAAAATGATATTAAAATTAGTTTGTTTTTAGTTCAATTGGGTGAAGATGGGCGCATAACTGCAGTGATAAAAACACCTGTGGCTCTTGTAATTTATTTGGCTTGATCAGATTCTGCTGATAGGACTGCTTTACTACAGTAAGGAGTCAGTCGTTTTTGTTTCCAAAACTGCCTCTGAAACCAAATGACTATATGGACCACCCGCGGTCGGTGGATCTTAATTGGGGAGGACAGGCTCGCATTACGCTCGGGACCGGAGTGAATGGAATGGTGGGCAACGCACAAACCCCAGTGTGCAAAACAAAAAAACACTGGGTTTCGCGTGTTGTGCACATTCCATTCACTCCGGTCCCGAGCGTAACACGAGCCCGTCCTCCCCAATTAAGATCCACCAACCGCGGCTGGTATGGACACAAAGTAACATTGTGAAGCCACCTGCAAGCGAACAACATTTAG
This sequence comes from Umbra pygmaea, assembly GCA_016801145.1. Taxonomy (NCBI): domain Eukaryota; kingdom Metazoa; phylum Chordata; class Actinopteri; order Esociformes; family Umbridae; genus Umbra; species Umbra pygmaea. Next base: position 9,201 of record JACXGM010003757.1, read on the forward strand.
AAAAATATTTTATTATACTGTTTGCACATACATTTCCCCATAGCAATTTTTTTTTACTTTCCATATGTTGTGCCTTGGACATATACATATTAATGTAGTTAATTTTAAAAATAATGCATGTTTTATAGTCCTTATTTACTGTAAAGAACACAGCGTTTTTCAGTTGAGATGTATATTTGGGAAAATTGTGCACTGTCACTTTAAAATGAACACAATTTGAGAAGTGAGCAAGTGCAGTTGGAGATTGCTGTTTTTTGGAGAAGAGTCTGGCTGCAGACAGGCACTGTCAGGCAGGGCAGTGTGAGTCCAGTGGGCAGGGCTTGGGCACTGTGGAGCCTTTGGACAGTATTCATAACTGCTGTTGATTCAACCTGGCATTTTCTACAACCAATATAATTTTTTTAGTTATTTGTTGTTTTTCAAAGATAGTAATTGTTTTAAAAAACTATGTTTTAGCAAAAAATACAATAAAAAATTAATTAAAGGCTTTTGATCTCCAACAAAATAATGTATATACATTTTGTTTATGATGAAGTACAATAGGTGAAGATTCATATAGATTTATATCCATAAGTTCATCATCCATCCTGATTTACATATTCAAGCGTCCTGCTTTATATGTTTTGTGTGGATTACTAAATTTGTATTCTATGAATCCTCCTCTTGGTAAGGATTTAGATGTGTTCATTGGAATAGACAATATCCTTACAGAATTGTGATCTCCAATGGAGGAATTATTTAGGCTACATGAATATATTTGTGTTTATTCAACAGTAGACTAGCTTAATGCCAATGTGTTCCTCTGTCTGGGATTGTAAAGTTGCATAATATAAAGCTATATATGTGATCCCAGTGTGATTGTGTATATTTTGTCCTTACATTTAAAAATCAGGGAAAACTGTAAATAAAATTTCAGGCAGGGGTACTGTGAGGCCAGTGGCCAATATGAAGCTTGTGGGCACTGTGATGCCTTTTTGTGCTGGCCCCTTCATCTAAGAAAAAGGAAAAAGTGGGGAATTATAAATATACAGTATTTAAGTATACTGAATAGAACAGTGTATATGGGGGTAAAATGAGCCTTTCTTTAACTAAGATGGCCTACAGTATAGCCAATGGATCATTGGACAGGTGCTAACCTAATGCATACACCATCATTTCAGGATGTGTGCCATCAATTGTAACTGTACATGTATTAATGTGCCTAATTAAAATAGAAAATGAAATATGGGCTCCCATGGGCGGTTGGCTCTACTTGCTGTATATTATGGGTAAGTTGATCCAGCTGACAGGATAAGTTGAGCCATCTGAGAAAACAGGCCTACTGACTATTACTATGTACTGTTGTAACCATACTGAACAGTATAACTAAACATAATTACTTACTTTGTTATTTTAGACCTGATAATGGCCATCGACAGCATTTCATTAAATTACTGTACCGGCCGCCAATGGCCTTGGTTTTGTAATGTTAATATTTGTACAAGAAACAGAACAGACAAGCTGGTTGCTAGCTATGTTGTTTGGGAATACATATTTGAAAACAGACTTGCTTGTTGAAAGCCGTAATGCGAATAAAATTGAGTAAGATTAAAGATTACAGATCCCAGAAAGTAACTAGAAGAAAACTTGTTCCTCTGAAACTCTTTTCTTTCACTCCTTTGTGTTACTTGTAACGCGTTACTACCCACCCCTGCTTGCTAGTATGTCTTGGGATACCAGCTGGTCTTTTCACCATAGCACTAGAGCCAGACCTAGGCTCCCGTGGAGGACGAGTGGTTTGGTGCACCAGAGTCTGGAATGTGGCCCGTGATCCTCTCCACCGCAGTTCCAGTCTGAACACCAACACAGTGAGACTTTTTTGGAGGCTCATTTTAACTACCATGTCTCACTCTGTTTTATATGTGTTTTTCAGGCCTTAGGCCAGTAGTTTCAGGTCCCCTGCCTTATGCTTCCCCCCTGCCTTGTGCTTCCCCAGCTTTAGTACCTGGTGAGCTCTAAAGGCTATGCCAGAGAAGAGAGGTACTGGGTTCCAGGTGAAGACATCCTGGACCCAGCCCTGATCAGTGATATCCATCAGCGGACATGTGGTTCCACGCCGCATCTCTGGCGGCGTCATAGAGACTGGCAAATTCCTGCTGGTGGCACAGCATTTAACTCCCTCTGTCTCCCCATCTCTGTTGACTATTGCTTGTGCCCTTGTACTATGTTTTTTTGCATGTTTATTTTATATTTAAAAAATCATTTTTTGAGTGAGTTTACAGAAAATAATTGTTATTGTGCATAATTTTGCCCTTCTGCCATTCCAACTGCCTCCTACCCCTTGTAAATCTTCACAAACTCGACTGACGGTGAGCAAAATTGATAGAATTTTGCCTTGTGGATTACAAACACTTTTTAAAATTTTATTTCTAATGTATTCATTTTGCTTGCTTTTTTTATCCCAAACCATGCATATATTACATCTATTTGATTCAAAGTTTTACATTTGTGATTTTTTCTTTTCTTTTGTGTGTTATTAGCTTGATATTTGTGTATTCCAGCACAGCATTTAAGTGTGTGTCCTACAGTATATGGTTTTATGCCTTCTGCTATTCCCATCAAATGTATTGAATCAGAAACAACACTAACCTATTGTTTAGACTGCCTACTGCTATTTGTCATATTGCTGACAGAGTTAAAGAACATGTGTCGAGATGTCTAGAGTCTTACATGAGACAAAGCTGTCTGATTATCAATGCTTTGCATCCATGGATGAAGGAGAGAGAATTGGCAGCCTACTTGAATGGCCTGTCTGCCTCCTTAACCAATGCTTGTTATGACAGTAAAAAATAGCATTAAATCACCTAAATGGCTTACTTAGTAAACTGGTTGGATGTCTGGAACATAGATACAACAGAAGGAGGTGTCAGCCTGAATGGTGGCAGCCGTGCAAGAAGTACATAAGAGTACAGAGCTGAGAGTCCTGCTTGTGTGTAAAAGCTGCAGGATGTTTGATGTGGAATGGAAGTTCAGAGACAATCCAAATCAGCCTACTCTAATAATACTGTAAGTAACCCTAGAGTGAATATGCCTTGAGTTTAGTATTTATAGCTTCAGGTATAGCCAACACATTCTCATGGCAAGACGTGGGTAACCTTACATAATGGACATTGTGCAGACTTACGATATGGTAATCAAAATGTGATTTTCTTCACGTATAGAATCTCCGTTTTACCAGAACACTTCCAAGAATAGACCAGTCGTTTACAATTGAAATTACTTGGGGAGTGTATAGTTCAGGGATAATATTCTAGGTTAGTGAGGTTAAGATTAGGGTATGGTTAAGGTAAACTGCCATTTCTTACGTTTCATAAATGTACGAGTCATACGTTTTCCTGCCTCTAGTTTTTTCACGATTTCATATGATTTCCTACATATCGCCATGAGAACAGCCTGGTAAAACAGTGCAAAAGTAAGGGATATTCAAAGTCCCTATGCATTCCAATTCTAAAAATGTTCTTCCTGCATGCAGAGGACTGCTGGGCAGTACGTACAAGTCTATAATGAACCAAGACAACTTGATTAAATACTGTATGCTAAACGGATAATGCAAATGGAAATCATCTGTACATATATGGATTACACTACAGTTCAAATGTTTTAGAACACCCAGGGATTTTCATGTTTTTGAAATATATATTTAAGTATATATGTATATATGAAAACCTTAGCTCCTACATAATTAATGATGTTTAAACTGTATTTAAAGGAATGCCTCTTTGGTGAATTAAGGTATACATTTTTATCAAAACACATGTAAATTCTGTTGTGTTTCATAATGTATGTTATACATTGTATTCTAATTCATAATCTGATGTTATATGGCAGTTGTCACACTGTCCGTATAAGGGATGGTGTGGGAGATGGAACTGAGATATGGGGCCCTATCTTACACCCACCACAATTTACATTTTACACCAACGCATGTATCATTCCTATCTTGCACCCGACGCATAGGGGACTTTTCCCTCTACAGACGCGTGTCGGTAAATTAGGGAATGAACTTTGTTTGTTGGGCAGTTCAGCGAAAAGAAGAGGCGTGCTACGGCGCAAATGTTTTCTGGTGCTATCTTGCAGTTCCCGAAAACAATTCCGCCACTGACCAGTAAAATCCTGGTTGAAAGTCAGTGGCGTGTTATTCAGATGCTATTTTAAGTGTGCATGTTTGGCAATAATGTCCCAATAGGCAACACGCAAGCGGGCCACAGGCGGGAGCTTTTTTGCAAAGCGGCTGAAAAGCTGTGCACCGGCGGCTAGTCGCCTTTTTTGCCGCGGTCGCCCCACCGGTGGGCCGTTTTTAATAAACAATACCCTGATCAGCGGTATCCAAAATACTCTGAAAATGCAGTACAGTCGTAAATATCACAACCCTCAGAACTCAAATAATTGCAGTGTCTGCCAAAATGTTATTTCTTACCTTCACGTGTAGAGTTAAAGTCCTCCACCTGGTACGAAATGACTGAAAATGTCATGATCTGAAAGTAATGTTTAAAAAAAGGTTTAGCGAAAATGCCTACATAACCCTAAAAAATAAACACAACATATTTGAACCTCTAAATACACTAAGAAACACAATTTACCTGATAAACACCAAATATTGTGTGGTGTTGAGGAAAGACTGGATGGTCTTTAGAGAGAATCTTGGGTAGTTGTGAGAATGCTTTGTGGGTTATTCTTTTGTCCAATGCCCATTCTGCCAATTTGGTCCTGAAGTCCTCCTCTTCCTCTTTACTGTCTTCTTCAGTGCTTGGGCTGTCAGTACAGGTCTCACATGTTACATTGTCAGTCATTGCCTGTGCCACAGGTGCTGTCGTTTGCCCATCTGTTCCATCAATACTCTCTTCACTTCTAGTGTCAGTGTGTACACTAGTAGAATAGCTTGGAACAGCATGTGGTATAGCAGTACAATCAACTGCTAATTCCTGTAAGTAATCTTGAACATGCTTCAGTATTCTGCTCCTTTTACTCCAGTAACTAGACATCACTAGACCTCTCTGTATAAAAACGTGTTATTAATGTCACTAAACAGATATGATGGCTGTGTGTAGAAAAAGTTAAGTAATGGGAATAAATACACTAACATTTATCAACCAGTCGATTTAAATTAATAGTTTTTTTAACCTTTATATAACCAGGTAGGTTGGAAAGTGATAAAGAGATTACACTGTTTAGTAGGGAAACCGGTTTGATGGGGAAATGTTTAGGGTGTCATAGATGACCACACTCATAACCAGTAGGTGGCGGTATATGCAATCATGTAGTTGCAATCTGCCAAATTATCCAAAGAAGAAGAACCTTAGTAGCTAGCGCTAGCTAGTTTGTAGCTACTGTACGTGTTCTCTTATGAATAAATCCATGGTAGTAGCATGACATAATAGCTAACATGGCATGGAGTGGGCAGCTACATTTTGTTTGTGTTGTTGCAGCAAGCGGTAGCAACACTGCGTGTTAATGAGTTTCTTACAAGTAGTTTGTTTTCTTAATACATCCAATGGTATACGTGGCAAACTCATAAACTTGCCGTTTCACATTGTCTAAAATATTCAGTAAGGTTAAACTGTGTTTTTGTTGTTCCTTATCATGAACATGGTTATCTAAATAAACAATGGATATATTTAGAAAACCAAAGACAGGCAATCATTGTGTTGCTACCAGTTACTACAGTAGCTACATACTAGCTAGCGCTAGCTACTAAGGTTGCTTGAGCGGCTACAGGCCGCAACTGGAACATATTGCCGCACCATTATAGAGGCCAGCGGCCCACCTGCGACAAAACGCTGGCAGCGCAACATCGATCGCCCACTGGGGTAGCATGTGCACAACACGCATACACTTTGCTCTTCTCATCTACACAAATGTAGCAGTTCCAATTATTGCAATACATAATTAGAAGGAAAGATATTACCACACGAGGGAAATCATTGTGGTGTCCAAACATTTGAAAAAATAAGCATACATCTAGTGTACATCTAGTTTACCCAAATTATTCAGAATTAATTATTCACACTGATATGCATCAAGCGCAAGAGAATATAACCCATTCAATCAACGTACAAGTCATTTGTGATGCTAAAGTAAAATCACCCATGTCTGCGAATTACCCTGGCTAAAGCCACGACTCATTTATAGCAAACTCTGCCATATTTGATGGGAATCCTCCCTTGGATGGGTGGCTGTGAAGGGGACAACACTGTCCGTTAAAGACATGGCTGAGGATGACACCCTTTGATGCAAGCAACAGTGCGTGAAATGCTGTTTAATCGAAAACACACACAAACACACATTTTGTTTTTTTTACTCATTGCACATGAATGGTGCACTAGCTAACTATCCACACCGGTGCATAATGGGTAATCAAGATGCCTATTTAATCCCAGCGTTTCGGAGGTTTGGCGCGCATTATTGTGAGTATTACTCCTGTATGTAACATGACATGTAGGAGGACATGTAGGAGGATTTTTACCATCATGAGACATGACTGTTTATGCTAAGTGAGTGTGCATATTTGACAGAGCCTTCACCTTGTTATGTGTCGTACAGTATACATCATTGTTGAACCAGGCGTACGTTATATGTAGAGTATTCGCGTCCGATGTAAACGTTTATGTAAACGTTGTGCAGTTCCAATCCGCTTGTGCATTCAGTAGCAGTCTCCATTCTACCTTCATGTCTCAATTCATTAAAACAACAAGAATGCTACTCCCTGCATTGGTCTTCGTCCGTCTCCTCTACACAAACACAAAAACAAACGTGACACAATGACATTTCGCAGCGCCGGCAATCGAACCAGCAACCTTCTGACTACCAGTCTTATTAATGGGATGAAAAAGCCAGGCTTGAGCCTCTGCCCTTCTCCCCTCAGACTAAAAAGTGCCCTCTTGGCTGGTGTTTTATATATATATATATATATATATATATATATATATATATATATATATATATATATATAGTATAATATTTAAAGTACTGTAATACTATACTATTGTACACCAAACACATTCTCAATATTCTCATACATTTATGGGCCCCCCTCCACCCCCTCCAAGCAATGGTTTGTTCCAACTTTACCCTCAGTACCTCAGTACAGGGAAGATTGAAACAATTATCACACTGATACGTTGAGTTGACTAATACTCAGTATTGCTTGCCACCTACAAACATGTTTTTAAAAGTTACCGGCTAGCTGGCATATTATATTTGTCAACTGTTAAATGTAGCAAGCACTATACAGGTTATGCTAAAATACAATATATTATTTAATTGACAGCAGTTGCCGTGTCCAAATGAACAACGGACATTGGGCTTTTCTTAGCTGATCTGGGTAGTTATCTTCATTGACCAGCTCTACTGAGCTCAATTTTAAGAGTTGATACAAACGGTGTGCATTGTTTAAAAGCTTATAATTTATTCAACTCAATATGTAATTTGTGGTGAATGTGACTTAAAGTGCAAGTTACACATAGGATAGCTAGCCAGCAGTCAATCCCTGGCTTTTTCCTGAATCAGATTATTTCGTATGCTACAAACTTTTGTTTAGTTGACAATTTAATGTGTGCATTAATCATCCTTGTCTTTGTCTATCCTTGTCTGTAGAAAGCGCTGCCAGCCAGTAAGTTAGGCAGGTAGTGCCAGTGCCGGTCATTGCTATAGGCAAAATAGGCAGCCGCCTAGGGCAGCATGAAGAGAGGGGCGCCAACTTTCTAAGCCTTAATTGCATGTTGAACCGAACGAACGCTGTGATCAACACCAACATGCACACTACTCTTAAACCTTCGTCTCTCTCAGGGGCAAAGGTGGAAGCAGATTTTATTAGCCGCCCATGTGATTTGCGGTAAAACCGCTTTGCGCTGGCCACTCTAATGTTTTTCATTGGAGTGAGCGCTGCCGCGCCACTACACAGGAGCGAGCGAAGACACATGTTATAAGCGTCATAAGCTCTGCTGAACATGAAGAGGCAAAAGCCATCAGGTGCTCAATAGAGTTTGGGATTGTTTCATCACATCGCAATGAATTTTGGGAATCACAATATGGAGGTAGATGTACTGTATAGAATTCATTATTCATTTGATATTATTAAGGTTATTTCAGGAAAAATGGCTCATGGTTGCTGCATTGTACTGTTGTAATCGGTCTCATGTAATAGGTCTCATGATCGACAGGGCAAACTCCTGATAAATCATAGTAGTTTTCACCATTGTCGTACTTGGGAAGACACAAGGAGACCTGGTGTATGAAATTACATAGAGGCGTCGGATGGCTTGGGTCACCGCTGTGCGGAGCAAAACCACCACCTTGGCAATATTTCCAAAGCCATGGTATAGTATTATTATCAAAGGTCAGGGTCTTTTTGCTTTGATTTGTAGTCAACTCTGTTAGTATCGCGGCTAATCGCGATTAGCAATTTTTTATATTTTCATGACATAGTCAAAAGATTTTCAGCTGCCAGAGTTAACTACATTTACATTCAATTTAGAAATTGAGCAGTTAACTAAAGTGCTGCTATTCAGATTAAAGCAGTAAGTACGTTGCTGTGTTTTGGGAGCAATATGTTAAATATAAAAAGAATTATGTACTGTAGCTGTTAGACAAATCAGCATAGCAATTCTCGATTAGCAATATCACCTTGTTTATTCATCTAGATTTTTGGTGGAAAGACTAGGTTAGTGTAATCCTGAAAGGCTATGGCATCATTTGAACCTTACATTTCTAAAACGCATCAGTCAATTGACACACAGATGCAGTGGATATTCCTAGCTATAGTCTCCTCTGCACTGGACCTTAAATGTTATTTTGTTTCTGTAGCTTAAATGTAAAAATGCTTTATTATTAATAGCTTAAATATTATTCTATTGCTGTAAATCTTTAGTTTGAATGTTAATAGCTACTATCCTCGGTGCCGGCTAGACTAATATTTTGATTTGCGTGACCGCTAAAATGGCCGCAGCTACCCACAATGCACCGTTCCATGACGTCGTCTCCCGAGCTCTATTCAGAAAAAAGAACAAGGAGAGAAGAGTGCCAAAACAAAGGTGTATAATTTCGGTCATTTCTTTAAGATGTGTTTTGTTTTAAACATTCCAGCTTGCAAATTTAACATTGTAGTACATGGAAGACTAGCCAGGAGTCAGGACGCTAAGTATACCTACCAAGCTAATTTTGCTACTGCCTGTTGTGTAATGTAATGCTAACTCATTGACTGATACTCGACACAAGCAAGCTCTATTTCTTGGACAAGATAAATGGTTAGGCTATATGTGATTATCAACTGTTTATCCAAACTCAAAATTAAAGTGCTGTTTGCTTATGGCCTGGCAGAGTAGCATATGTAGGCCTATTTTCTTTAGCCTATATAAGTGGTCTCCCCTGTCACTCTAACTCTCTCAACTGACATGGTTGAATGAAACTTATTAATAGACTCCACAGATGTAACTAACTAATGTATTTACACAATTTTCTTTTATGTACATTTTTTTAATATCTAGGACCACCCACTACAACATATGACGAAGAGCCGTGTACCTCTTTCTCATCTATGTCCATTTCCTCAGGTGAGTGCAATATATCAATGTAGACATTTCTGGTGATACACAATATAAAGGTAAGGTAAAGGAAAATGTGTAATGTCTAATTCAATATATCAATATACTGTACAGTAGACATTTCTGGGGATTAACAATGTAAAGTTAAAGGAAAATATGTAATGTCTAATCCAATCCAAAACATTGTTTATATATGATTTGTATATTTCATAGAATCACTTCAAGTAATTCTGAACGGAAATTGACTTCTGCACAATTCATACTTTGCTGTAATACTGTACAAGCTACATCTGCACTATTTTATTTAAGTACTATTTACTGTATCATATTAATATACTAACTCTGTTTACCTCTCTGTATATATATATTAATATATATATATATATATATATATTTCACATAGTGTCATATAAACTCTCCACTCTACATACTTCAGATCATCACTATAACAACACTTTCCTGGCATGCATGTAAATCACTATACTTTAGCACTTCTCTTTGCACTTCACTTGTACTTTTGCACCTCAGTGGCTTTGTACCTGTGCTTTGCTCATTGACAATTAAGTTGAATCTAATCTAACAAGAACATCACAACATTTGGCTGCATCTTAAAGTAATTATTTAGCTCTCAGATAATTAATTAAAGTGTGTATGTGTCTAAACCCAATGTTGTGCAGACTTGATTTTAAGAGGATGGATGTGGGTTGGTGGGGCACCAGGGGTGAACCTCGCCTAGGGCACCAAATATGCTAGGACCAGCACTGGGTAGTGCACAAGGACAGAGCAAAAGCACTGTAGAAGTCAACAAATAGGAGAATGATCCAGAACAGAGAGGTATGGATAATTAGGAAAGACTGGTCAATACTCGTGGCTCATTATCCAGTTTATGTACGGTAGTTATTTGAAACATTGGTTTATTACAGTTTTTCCCAATTGTTTACAAACAAAATGCAAAATTTGGCTCATCGTGTCAAAACTAAAAACACAAGAATTCTTGACACAACACTTGGAGCTTAACATCTAACTGCCATGTCAAAAAGACATTCTGCAATCAAAATGTAACACTCTGACTTCAAAAGACATCTTCAGATCGATAGGAAACACACATGCACATGCACAATAAACAGTCAAAGTAGACACAACACATTGGTAAACTGTATTCAAGACACTGCTATCGTTTGTAGTTTGTAAACCGTTTTTATTCCCACAACCAAGCCTCAAGCGGTCATAGACATTCCATCGCCATGCCGAAAGGAATTCCTCAATTGGGTTGAGGAACTGGGAATAACGGGGCAGGTACAGCACCATGAAATGGTTGCGAACCAGTCCCGGACCAGAGCAGCCCAGTGGAAACTGACATTATCCTAGATGACAACAAAAATGGGCTGCCCTGGTCCATTCTGTGTGACCGCGGCATGTAGGCTAGTGCATCCAGAAATGTCAGTATGTGTGCAGTGTTGTATGGACCATTGGTGGCATGGACCCCCTGACCACTAATGGTGGCACACATGGTGATGTTGCCCCCGTGCTGCCCGGGCACGTTCACAATGGCCTTTTGTCCGATGATGTTGGTTTACGCCAGAGTCTTTTTCTCCTCTCCCTCTGTCTCTTCCTCGTCTTCTCCTTCCATATTTGCAATTGTCTCATGACAGGTGCTCATACTGTACCTATGTATAGTGCTACAGATGTGACCTATTAGTGTTCAATTTCCGGTTAAGTGTTTTACTGTTCGTACGGGGTGTTGCTAATATCGTGTGTGTTTTGATTATTGAATGGACGTGGTGACTGCAATGTTTCATATTTGACCAACGTGGGTAACATGCAACAGTGTGTGTAGTGTTTTGCACCGTGTGTTGCAGAATTGTTTACAGTGCAATGCCAACAATGTGTTCATTTGTTTGGTACCTGAGTGTACGACATGCACGCAAACAGTACGGTTTTGGCGCTTTGGTCTGGGCATTTACTTTTAGTGTTTTAGCAATTGGGAAAAACTGTAATACATACATTTGACTAATTTCCACATATAAACTGGTCTGTATCAGTGACATTTTTGCAAGATGTTTTTATTTTGTTTCAGTCAATTAACTGATACCTTTACATGAATTGTAATTTAGTAACTACTTTGAAATAGCTGGTTTTCTATTTTTGTTCAGTATAGTTTTGTATGAAACAGCTTGGCACACTGTAGGTGTTAAATTAGTTAGAGATGTCAAAAAAATCTGGTATTGGAAGACAAGGACTGCAGGCATTGTTCAGATCTTTATAATAACACACTATACTATTAATAAATACTATTAATATGAATATATTTAAGATGGTGAGTCAGCATGGAAGATCCTGGAGCTTTCCTTACTGGTGCGAACAGGATCAGGCGGACGGATTCCCCTGCCTTCTGACATCTTTGCTCCCCCCTTTACACACACACACACACACACACACACACACACACACACACACACACACACACACACACACACACACACACACACACACACACACACACACTCTCATCAGCATCATCAGTTCCACCTGGGTGTAGTTATGTTGCCTAAATAACTCCACCAGCTGGGGGTGTTGTGGGTGATTGTTCTGTTTGTTGTCATCATACTTAGTACCTGTTATGTAAACCACTTATGTATATGTAGACCTCTAGTTTATTCGTTGTTATGTAGACTGCTAAACATGTTATTTGCTCAAGTCATGTTAGTGGAGCGTTGAAAGAGGTTAACTACTTATTAGAAAAACTCCTTGTTGCTTGTGAAGGACGTTTTGTGGCCGTAAACTTGCCACCATTTCTTTTGTTGCACTTGAACTGGGTTTGTGTTTTACCTGACATATTTACCAATAAAAAAACCTGGAAGAACTATCGTTCTGTGTGTGACTCCTATATTCGATTTAAGTGTGACATGGTGGCCCAGACATATATTCTTTAATGAGGGCCAGGATTACTTTATTGAGGGCCAGGATTACTCAGGATTACTCAGGATTACCTGATTAAAATTACTGAGAATGCCATGTTTACATCTTTGCACATTTTTTATTAAGAAATACAAATGCATTGTTAAAACAGCAACACAATTAGGATATTAATAGAATAGTCCATATGAATATATATAATATCTTTACATGCATGATGTAAGGTTTACATGTGATGTAACCACTGTTAGTGTGACTGTGGTGTAACGGCTCTGAATGTACCCTTAGTAGCAGTCTGCACGTCAGTTCGCCCGATACCAGGCTTGAACCCACGGCCATCTGCTCCGCAACACTCGACACAGCCCTGCTTGCAACGTACCAACCGAGTGAGCTATACAAAAGGTACCAATTGTATAGCTCTTCGGTGACATTTCAAGCTTGATGTGGAGTGAGATTACAGTACATTCTTAACTCTGTTACACTCAACCCTTCTGAACTCACTCCACAGCGAGCTACCGCCGGTGTTGAGCTGAGCCCAACTTACTGATCCGGGTCACGGCACCAGTGTCACAGTGGTGTAACGGCTCTGAACGTACCCTTGCTAGCAGCCCGCACATCAGTTCTCCCTGCCCCATACCGCGGCCATCTGGTCCACAAAACTCGACACAGTCCTGCTTGCAACCTACCAACCAAGTGAGCTATACAAAAGGTTCCAATTGTATAGCTCTTCGGTGACATTTCAAAGTTGTTTATTTATCATATGCATCGAATAACATATACTGTACACATTTATTGGAATTTAAAGGGTAAATCAACATTTTCATTCAGAAATGCTCAGAATTAGTAACATGGATGGGAATACAGAAAAGCCATAAACATGTACATGTTAACAGGGTTCGGGCGTAACATATTATAAGTAATCTGATTTCAGTCATTTAAAAAATGTACCTGTGCATTGTAGATGGCTGAATGGATTATATTTCAAAATTATCCTTCCCAACCCTGCATGTTAATTGGCACAACTTTAGTGAAATTCTTATCTCATCATCCTATCCTTTTGAACCCACTTGACACTCGTTTTTTGAAAAAGCCTAATAACTCATATTATATTCTATTAATTGCCTTGTCAATAAGCCGGGGCAATAATGGCAAAATGCATGCGCACCCCATTTAGAATTAGGATGATTATGACTACTGTACAATGATGCATAGAGGGAAAACAAATGTTTTGCTGGCACGTATGAAACAACTATGCAAGAATTACAATACAGGATTTTTTTATGGCAATAACAAGCCAACTAGTTAGTTTGATTTACAAAACACTTTGGAGAGAAAGGGAGACATGCGGACGGACTGGAGCCATGTGTTTGTGTCTTTTTGTGTGTGTGCTGGATGGGGAATGGGATTTACTGGAGGTTAGCCTATCAATGCAAATGCTTAAATAAAGGTTTTAAAATAAATCCAATGGCAATGTGTTTGAAGAAAATTCTGAGTAGGAATATGATATGATACAGCTATTATTAGAGAGAAGGGGAGACATGCGGATGGACTGGAGCTGTGTGTGTTTTATGTGTGCATGTCAGGGATATGAGAGGGTGGGATTTTTAAGTTCAAGTTTCTGGTATTTGACTAGTAATGTAAATGCTTAAATATAAGTTTTAAAATTAATTCAATTGTAATGTGTTCGAAGAATATTCCAAGTAAATCTATGATATGAATAGTATTTTTTGGTATTGCCTTTGGTAGGAAAAAATATATATTTCAGCAGCAGTGCACGTCTCTGTTGTTCTAAAAACTAAATTTGGTTGTCTAGTTCTATGTAAATAACTTGGTGAAATGTAGGTTTAACTTGATGCCTTCCTCAATCTATGTACTCATTGAAGGTAACGGGATGAGGGAGCCTGATTCTGGGAAAACAACATTCATTTCCAGACATATTTTATTCTTGGGCTGTTTAGTATTTCCCCTGCACACCCCAGATAAAGCCTTGCACTCCCTGGGACGGGTGCGCACCAAGACTTTGGGAAACACTGGCTTAGAGGGAAATGTAATTTGAACTCATTACAAAGTTATTCTGAGTGGTCAACTTTATCCAATGGGGGAACATTTCTATCCTGATGGGAGTGGTCTTTTCTAAGATTAAAATGCTCCCATCCACAGGACATGAGGCATCACTTAATGGTTCAATTGTACATCTCAGAAATTATCCCGAATTATGTGCTTAGGAAACTAATTTGATGTTATATGCAAATATATTTAGATTTTTTTACATTTTAATTGCATGTTTTACTATAAGGCTATACTTCTATACCTTCTATTCTACATTCCATAGCATTTAAAATTATATTCAAATTTTCACTGTTATGGTAAGGTTTAAATGGTAAATGGACTGCATTTATATAGCACTTTTTTCTAACCAACAATGGCCACCAAGAGTCTCACATTCACCCATTCATATACCAACGGCGGTGTCAGCCATGCAAGGCGGCAGCTAACTCGTCAGGAGCAGCTGGGGTTAGGTATCTTGCTCACAGACACATTGAAACTTTGTCACGAGGACATGGGGATCGAACCACAAACCTTCTTGTTGCTTGACAACCTACTTGATTCATTGAGCCACTGTTGCCAACGTTAATTGCCTGTCTAGTGAAAGATGTGCAACACATATGCATCATGCTGGAATGGGGAACAAAACACACAAAGATGAGACCAGGATGAGAGTCAGTAACTTATATGTCCATCCACCATTCCTGACCCTCACACTAGAAAACATTTACAATATATACATGCTATGTCATTGGCACTAACTGTGCTGCGTATGTTACATAATTCAGTTTTTAAATTTTGTACCCTCCAAATGTAACCGCCCTTATACGTTCATATTTCACACAATTTGGTTTTACAAAATAGTTTCCTCCAAATGTAATGCATGCGATTTTGGGCTGGAATATATTGATGAGTACGAAAATGATTGGAATACACTATGGCTTTCCAACCGTAAATCTCAGAATTTCTCCCAAATTACGTTCTCAGGAAACTATTTTGAAAACCTAAATTACGTTCTATGCCAACCTATTTAGGGTGTTTTTACGTTTGAACTGCACGTTTTGTTATTAGGCTATATTTGTACTTGAATTACTTTTCTCCGGTACATTTCGTTCAGCGGATTTATGCGAGAACATTCCATACATTTCATAGCGTTCGAAAATATATTGCAACATTCACAGTTAAGGTTAGGTAGGAGGATACTAACGGTTAAGGTTAGGCATGAGGTTACTAACGGTTAAGGATAGATATGACGTTACTGAGGTTAAGGTTAGAATTAAGGTTAGGGTTAACATTACAAAAACCGACAATCGCGTGTCTGCATGACGCACGCAATTGTAGAACAAAACACACAAAGTGCCGGTCTGGATTTGAACTCGCGAACACTGGCATGCAGGTCGCGGATTTATACGCCCATCCACCATCCCCGACCTCCGCCCTAGCAAAAACTATGCTATTTACATGCTACGTCATGAGCTACTAATGTTCATATTGAACGTTATTCGGGTGTTCAATTTAGTTCCCTACAAACGTAATTGACCCTCTCATACGTTCATATTTGACATAATTCGGTTTTACAAAATAGTTCCCTCAGAACGTATTTAATGTGATTTAGGGCTGTGGCTTTCACACTCACCAGATCTCAATCCAACTGAACACCAATGGGAGATTTTGGACTGATGTATTTGACAGCGCTCTCCACCACCATCATCAAAACATGAAATAAGGGAATGTCTTCCAGAGACTCGTAGAATCCATGCCAAGGCACATTGAAGCTGTTCTGGTGACTTGAACTGGCCCAACACCTTACAAACTGTTTTTCCTTTACTTTTTCACATGAATAAATACACAGTACATATTTGTGTGGTACAGTGTATAAACAATTTAAGTGTGATTGATAAAATAAGTACTACTTCTTGACAGACAGTGTCTCTTTTAAATCATTAGCAATTTCTGAAATAAATCACCCCAATGGCTCTTTTTAAATACAAAATATGTTGGTGCTTTTATGGTTATTAAAGGATTAGTAGGTGCCACAGTGACATAAACCCAAGTGCAGACACGCACACAAATACAGACACACACACACTTCTGTGGTCTTCTACTGATGCTACAGAAAGCAGTTATTCAGCACAGGTCCCAAGGGCTGTCTATCTGCTCATTTGTTAATGACAACCATTTGGGGTAACTATCGATTTCCTCTGGCACTAATTAAGAGTACACTCATTAAAACATTTGCAATACATCCTGTGTTAACTTTAAGGTTGTTTTCTTGCTCTTCACTTTGATCGTTGTTTATCTTGTTTTCCTTTCTGTGTTGAGTTGTCTCACACTCTCTGATCACAGTGAACACATGAAGAACGCTGTTGTTCAACCACCCGTGGTTAAACCTTTGATGTCCACAGCTTCTCCTACCCTATCAGCACTGATTGCTGATATCTACCATAACATTACAATATAAATGGGTTGCCATCTATAGAGTATGTGTGGTATTTTGACAGGATGAAAAAAACTTTGATGCATACCGGCACTGTGACAACAGCTTTTATCACTTCTTCATGCACTGGGTAAAAAAACTCCTTCCTACACATGCACATTTATTTTCCATTGGTTAATGGGCTCCTAAGTTTCTTAGGATAACCAATATGTTTTGATGCTCCAAATTTCATTTAATTTTTTTTATGGATCAGATTACACACATAAACAACAGCAGTGTTATATCATCCTGGTTTGTTATTCATGGTGTGTAATGACACTCAAGTTAAGGACATTTCCTGCAATATATAAAAAATAAATGTAGATAAACAGACCAATTTTCTTTATATTACATACACATTATTTGTGCCCAAGGGCTTAGTGGTGGGATTTAATATGAACCATATAATGAGTAACACTTGCCCCCAATCTCAGCCAAACTGACTTTCACTGAAAGGGACTGGAGCTGAATCTGCTCACATCCATTTAGGAATGCAATCTCTATTATACTCACTACCGTACTTTTCATTTATACACACCTTATTGATCCAGCTAACTGTCAGTGTCCTCCCTCTGAAGCTAATGTGTTACTTATGGAGAGTGTCGTGTAGTAACAGATTGCATGTAACATGATCACAATTACAACAATAAACTGTAGTCAACATATTTGCAACAAATGTATTTATTTGTTTTAAACTGAGACTAACATCTACAATGTTAAAACAGCTGATTTCATTTGGGATAATTTAAGATATTGTCTGGAGGAATATGTATACAAATGGTTGTTATCATTGCTGTCAAAATGCATCAAGACTGCACACCTATATATGAGTTTATTTGGTATTGCAGAATCCACTAAATGGCTTTGTATTCTGTTTGAACAAATGGGTAAATTCCAAACATTTACACTGGCTGCATGGTCAGTCAATCAATCTAGTAAATGCTCCATTGTCATCTCATTCCAATAGCAAGTCGTTGACAAGCCTGAAAGAAAATCTTTCAAAATATTGTGTTCAGAGACTCTTGAACATCTACTGGTTTTAGTAGAGAACATCCATCGATCTTCATCCGCTTATCTGGGGTTGGGTCACGGGGGCAGCAGTTTCAGCAGGGGACCCCAAACATTCTTTTCCTGAGCCACATTAACCAGCTCTGACTGGGGGATCCCAAGGCGTTCCCAGGCCAGGTTGGAGATATAATCCCCAGCCCTAAATCACAGTAAATACGTTCTGAGGGAACTATTTTGTAAAACAGAAATATGTCAAATATGAACGTATGAGAGGTTCAATTACGTTTGTAGGGAACTAAATTGAACACTCGAATAACGTTCAATATGAACATTCGAAGATCATGACGTAGCATGTAAATAGCATAGTTTTTGCTAGGGCGGAGGTCGGGGATGGTGGAAGGGCGTATAAATCCGCGACTTGCATGCCAGTGTTCGCGAGTTCAAATCCAGACTGGAACTTTTTGTGTTTTGTTGTACAGACACGCGATTGTCGGTTTTTGTAATGTTAACCCTAACCTTAATTCTAACCTTAACCTCAGTAACATCATATCTAACCTTAACCGTTAGTAACCTCATGCCTAACCTTAACCGTTAGTATCCTCCTACCTAACCTTAACTGTGAATGTTGCAATACAATTTCGAACGCTATGGAATGTATGGAATGTTCTCGCATAAATCCGCTAAACGAAATGTAAAGGAGCAACGTAATTCAAGTACAAATAGCCTAATAACAAAACGTGCAGTTCAAACGTAAAAACACCCTAAATAGGTTGGCATAGAACGTAATTTAGGTTTTTAAAATAGTTTCCTGAGAACGTAATTTGGGAGGAATTCTGAGATTTACGGTTGCAGCATAATCCCGCCACCTAGTCCTGGGTCTTCCCAGAGGCCTCCTCCCAGCTGGACGTGCCTGGAAAACCTCCCTAGGGAGAACATAGAAATAAATAATTTGCCACATTTTAAGAGAAAGTATTTTGATTGGTGATGACTACATAAAGCTGTATTGGGGTTGACATACATACACCTACAAAGTAAACATATAGATTATATATTAATGTTAATGTGGGGTTATTTTACATTATTCCTATTCTTGGATCTAATTATGTATAACATCTGACTTTAACAAAATAACACAAATTGCTTACTTGATCGTGTGCTAGTGTGTCATCATGGTGAAAATATATTGGTGTGAGATGTGATGCATGTTATTCAGATGTCCATCTGATCAAGTGACACACGTGATGTTCACATTGCAAAATTGGTGTTTGACTGTACGATTAAGTAACGCACGTCTTTTTCACCATTGGAATAATCGACGGATGGCTGGCTTGGGAATTTGCGCGTAAGAGATGCAGCGTGAGATCTGGGTCACTTGCATGACTCTCACGGCCAATGCGTGAGAGCTTGCAGCGCTGCATGTATTAGCAACATTATAAAATTTAACATTTAACATTTTAAATTTAGAAACATCATGTGTTTAAAAATTGAAGGTAATGTAATCCAAAACTTGTAAAAAATATGAGACATTGAGAACAATCCTTGGATCATGAATAAGAGCTTCATCTGAGGGTCAGTAAATTCACACACCACATTCAATCATCAAAGTCAGGATAGTAGATGAAAGCCTACTGTAGAGTTTCAGAAAGTTTTGGATGTTTAACGTATTGTTTACACACTTACAGCACCACAGAATATTTGGAATATTGTCCAGAGTATCCATGCTAGAATGTTATCTTGACTGAAGATATCCTCATCACTCTTGAACAAACTCTGCAATAAAGACCAGGGAGGGTGAAACAATACTTTTATAGTTGTCCTGGCCCAACCTGCTAGTTTGCCTGGAGCCACGCAGGAAGGGTCAAAGGTGACAGCTAAAAGATCAAGAGTTCCAATAAAAAACAGGGCAGTCAGACCATCCCCCACCTAGCAGGCTTTGCACCTCAAAGGGATAAACAAACCCTGACTAGACGGAGGGTTATTATTTTTCATGTAAGTTTAAGATGAAATTGTTCAAGTAATCCTCCAAATCCTGCTTGTGGATGGCATAGATTGATATCCAAGTCTGTTGCCTCCAATTATAGGGATTGTTGGGAAAATCTGAATGTGTGGTCAGTTCCTTTCATTATTGAAATACATATCTGCAACATGTATTGGAAAATGTCATTACAGAACAAATCGGTTCTAACTTCTCAAGCCTATTCTCAGCCCACAACCATATCAACTTTTAAGAGCTAACAACAAAAAAGCTAATGAAGCACCACAAACAGCTTGCAGGGCGTACCAGTCGAGCACAGTAGCATTAAAGCCCTCCATGGACACTGCAAAATTCTTTAGTAAACAAACTAGCTACATCCTGAGGGGGATGTAATAATAGACTAAATCCATTGCCATCAATATGAGTCTAAATAGAAAAAGGACAAAATGCCATTAAATGCATACAGATTCCACATGCTGATATGATATCTGTTTATGCATGTTCGTAATCAGTGCCAAACAAAACACATAGTAACACATTATACATTTATGAAAGAAAATAAATAGTATTACACCAACACAAAGACTGCAACTACGAGAAAATTTAACATCCAAAGTGTATTGACATCAACATAGAAACATTAAATATATCACAAGAAGTTGCTGTCATTAATCAGTTTTCGCACAACCCCATCTTATGTAAACATAACATTAGCTTTGAAACAAATTAAAGGCAGCTTCAATCATTAGCATAATGTCTAAGAAGTTCAGTCTTCGGCCTCATACCAATAGCTCAAACGCTTATTATGTTCCTCTGATTTTATAACTCTTGCTTATAACCTGCAGTTTTCCACATCATCACAATCATCACAATATTCTTCTTCAATCCTCTTCTTTATTTTCCTCATCTGGATCATTTTTCTTAATATCTTTGTCCTCATACTTCTTCCAATTCTTGACATACATGCGCAGATCCACACGATCACGCACACAGCCTTTTGGGATTCTCTTTATAAACTGACAGTAAATACGAATGGGAAGCTTCAGCGGTATTAATTACAATTTATTCTTCTGGGGCTTTCCAAAGAAGTCTACCTTTGTGTTATGAACCACTGCTGCTCCCCATTGCAAACTATGTCCTGTTACCCATGCAGGTGTTGGACTTTTGAATGGCACATGAATGCTAATATGGGGTTGTAATAAAGTCTTTGAAGTATGCGAGACACGGTTGCAGAATCATAATGCGAAAATCCCCTTTGAATCTAGACTCGAGACACAAGCAGAATCAACACAATTCTACCCTCCCTTATTCACCCCCCTAACCCTCCCGTCTCCTCTACTGCACAGCGACCTTTTTTCCTTCACTTACTCCCCTGCGTATGTCCTTTTAATATTCATTTCTTGCTGGAAGCCTCGACTTGCTCTGATAGGTCTTAGATGACAACTAGGGTTTCCAAATACCAACATGTGGGATGTACTGATCCGTGGGAAAAAGGGGGAAGCGAACACAGCAGGAGAGGGCGGGATTATTGGTTTAGGGCAGAAAAAGGGGCTTTACGTGGGGAGTGTAATATTGGTTGGATCGCAAACTTAAAAAATGTCTCTGGGCTTCATCACTCACAGGGAGGATTCTCAACTATGATGACAGTTGACAATGTGGACTAAATTCGAAAGTCCTATTTTTTTTGTTAAGTTATAACTCTACAATACACTGTCTTTCTTCCTCTCTCCATCTCCCCCTTAATATTTCTCTTTCTCACACACCCTCACCTCCTCTGAGTCCATGCTTCAATTTTGCTTTCCATCACATTCCTTTCCAAATGGTGAGTTATGTTCCGCTGTTGTTTGCAACAACACCATTGGACTTGACCCTTTGATAAAGGCTTGGCAGCGATGTGTTAATGATAGACACTCACTGACTGATGTACGCTGATATAGGTGTCATGAGGCTAAGTCGTGAAAGGCTGACCTTTAGCAGAGCACTGCTCTGCCAGCCTCTATTGGAGCATTCAACCTAATGTGCTTTCGGACCTCTGGCTCTCATTATCAGTCTTTCTCATTGGAGCAGGTGACCACACATGGTGCCCATCAACCATAAATGAACCATTTGACCCAAGACTGATGACACTGAGATGGGGGGCTGGCATGTGCGTGACAGCAATTTCTAGGTGGAAGGGGAAATATTAATGGCACTATCCGACTCAAAATGCTACGCGCCATTCTTTCACTCCACCCTGACAATATTGCGCTCATTTCGTTGGTATTTCTTAAATGCCAGTGTCAGTCATGAATAGGTCACAACAACAAGCTCTTAAATAAGGCTTTGTCACTGATTAATGGGGGTTGGGGGATAGATGGAGCGGGTCCTCACTGCCTTCTACTAAAAACAATAAATGTTTTGTAAACAGCCATGGGTGCTCTTCACCCAGGGAGAGCCATCATGTCTGGAAAGTGACAGGTCCTCCAGGGAAGTGGGGAAACACATGTTCCCTCATACAGAGTAACTCCAGCCTGATCACTGAGTTGATAGATTTTCTCCCCTGCCAACACAGGCTTTCACCAATATTGTTTTAATGTTATTAACACATCGAACTGACCGAGAAGACGAGTACATGCTGACATTATTGACTAGCTATCAATTATGATTTTAATAGTATTATGTGCATACTTCAGTTTCATGCTAAAGGAGAGCTGCCATTGATGTATTTGACCTGATTTCTTCTGTATTTATATACAAAATACAAATCAAATGGAAGATGTACTGTATGTTCCACCAATATTGCAGAACTGGGCATGGTTTCTGTTCAAATGTTTGGCTCTTATCAATCATATTATACACGCTAAGATTTACTATGTTGTTATTGCTAGAATTGTTTGAGACATAACATCATATATAAATAGAGGTAAACCAAGAAACATTTACTCTCACCAAGCTCTTTGATCTTAACCAACCTGGCTACATTGCACTGCACAGATGCTTCTTGGGTTTCATGCATATTAATTTTTCAATGTAATTAACTTGTGCAAATGATTTACCCTTGAATGCCTGTCAGATCAATTTCTAATTTGAGGTCTTTGTATAATGTTGTAGCCCTCAAAGGTTGACAAGATCAGAGACATTGAATAACAAATGTATACTGGATTTGGGACATGACTATCAGCAAGTGGGGATCTTTTAAATGGGAGTCAGACTAAGTCAAGAATTAATTGAAACTTTTATATGTGTGGCCTATTTGATCTTATAGAAGTGTATAGAATAATTAGGTTGTTAAATGTGTGCTGATATAAGTGATGGAACAGCATGTTTAATAGAATGTCATATGGTCAGAAGGTGTCTTGGGGGCAAGACAGATGACTGTGAATTTAGTGGCGATTCTACATTAGGGGCAAGTGGGGCTGTGTCCTACTAGACAGAGTTGTTGTGCAAAATGTATTGTTAACTGCAAAATTGAGTGCCAGTAAGATCATTCTATCTAAATACATGTTATTTCATGTACTGATAACAGTAATAAAAAATATTCAATCTGTATTTTTAACCTATTTTGGCTTAAAATAGAAATGTCTATCTAGTGTCTACACAAAAATGTCAAGCATGGCCGTGTGCGTGCCAGAGCGCTTGCTATTTTTTTGTGCATGTTCTAACTGTGGGTTAACGCTCAGTGGTGGGGCTTTGGTCAGTAGGACCCTTTGGAAGAAGCTAGGAACAAGGTGCATGCCTACTGTAAGCTAGGA
Organism: Umbra pygmaea; assembly: GCA_016801145.1. Lineage (NCBI taxonomy): Eukaryota > Metazoa > Chordata > Actinopteri > Esociformes > Umbridae > Umbra > Umbra pygmaea. The sequence goes on from JACXGM010003757.1 coordinate 32,931, forward strand.
ACTACTGTAGGTCCACGCCTGGTTGTTTTTTTTACTCTGTTTCAGCGCTTGCCTCACTGGATAGGCATGATGGGATTGTTGGTAATGCTATCATGTGTAATGTCATGGCAATATGCCACTGTTTTGAAATTAGAAATATGATATGATGGGAAATGATGTATATGTTGCTGCGTTTCATAATAAATAGTATACTAAATGGTTTACACATTTTCTGCTATGTGGTAGGTAACATGTGGTATGTATTTTGTTGGATGTGTCCCACTAGAATTGTTGTGGTAAAATCAAACTGCTCCAAGTTAATGATAAAAAATCTACTTTAATACAGCAGTCATAAGGCTGGACCTCAATAGTAACTCATTTCAGAGATGCAAATGTTCAGTAAGCTGTATGGTATTTCCCTTGACATCTGGGAAGCATTGATGTTTTCACCATGCAAAGCTTATGAAAGAGTAATTGTAAGAATCATTTTTATTACATTATTTTTAGGTATAACACCAAACACTGAGTGTGTATATAATTACTTTTTTATGCACTGGGCTGGACAGATTTATGTATTAGTAGACCTAACTGTGAATATTTATGTGTGAGTGAGAATACTCATAAGCTTGTTTAAACCTGATCTCTACTTATCCTACATAAACTTGAATGTGTGTGTCTGTCTACTGTATGTGTGTGCATGAGTTTTCTGTGGTTGTGTGTGTTTGGTTGTTGTGACTGGAGTGATATAGTATGACGTTGAGGCATTATGATGATACTTCCTGCCCTTTTACACTATTCCCAGCATTCTCCCAAGGACAGGCAGCGGCGAAAAGCAATTGCTATTAGTGCGCATATAGTGCTAGTGGATAAATATAGGTGGCTTTTAGCAGATGAGTCACAGTGCCATCAATTAAGATTAGGGCAAGTACTATCACTGTGTCATAAAATAAGAAAACAAGATGATGGTGCTCCTTCAATTTCAAAGGTAAGATGTACATGTATGTTAATTTACAAAATAAAGCAAATATACCGCTAATATAGGTAATGCATTCCATTGATAATATACCTTTTCTACTTCACTGTAGCCTGGTCAGAGTGACAAAGCTCACAAATGATAAAAAAACATTTGAGCACAAACACAGCCATGAAATGAATCTAAATCAGTTCATGAACCCATTTTCCTACCATTAACCTGTCTAGTGAAAATGCCACGTTACATATAAAAGATCATATTCATACATTTTGAGAAATACACTTAAAAAAAATCTACCTTATATAATGTTTAAAACTTTTTTTTCTTGTATTTTTCATGATCAGTATCGAGGCACACAATTATATTCCCCGGCAGGATCCCGGGGATGAGTTTGCCAATAACAAGTATAAAGTAATTCCATTCATATTTATCAAGATCGGTATCGAACTACACCATGCTGTTGTTGAGAATCTCCCACACCACTTTAACATTGAAAAGCTGTCTTTTTTAACACATTTATTTTGTTGTAAAGGAAAACTGTTTTACTCCTGATATATTTAACTAAAGTCCTGATACACTGGACTTTCTTTAAATCAATCAACGTTTAAAATGTAAAAAAAACCACTGTTCTACATTCCCATTGTCCCTTTCATCCTGTCCTGTTTTCATTGCCCTGGACTGCTTGGAGAAACAGAATGGCAGTAATTCCTACAGTATGCCAGGCAAGTGGGACCCAGACAATGTTCAACCCCACGTCTCTGGCGGATTCCAAGTAAAGGCCATCACTCTCCTTAATTAGGTCCTCTCTTTTGGGCTGTGACTAAAATCACCTCTGTGGCTCCTTCTTCCGTCAGATCACACCTAATTTTAATTAGGCCCCTCGGAATATTAACCGGGGTCTTTGTTCCGCTTCCTCTCATTAAGGAACCAGACAAATGAGTCTTTAACTTTATTATACATTTTCACTCTTCTCTCACTCCCCCCTCAACATTTTATCCAACTAAGCAGGATAGAGAGGGAAGGATCCCCTCTAGTAGGATACAAAATGAGGCTGGGAAGGAGAGTGTGATATACGACCAGTCTTCGGTCCCCCTTAACCTAGAGTAATTAGCCATGTCAACACTGATCGTAGCACTCAACACTGGTACAAAACCCCATCCAGCTGTCTGTCTGCTAGACCCTATGAAGTGTTGTTGGCCACCACATTGCCTGATGAATACAGTCCGCTGCACCCGCAAGTGATTCACAGGAAATTATGTATTGGTGTCAATGAGGGATTTGTGAGAAAATCCTAGTTGCATGTAAGTGTCAACTCCGGATCGGTCCTAAAATATTCCAAGCTGGATTGTGAAGATCTGTAGGCCTGTATCTCACAAATAAATGTGTGAATGTAGATTCTTATTTTGGAAATTATGAATGCATCTGTGTCTAATGTGTGTGCTGTGTATGGTGTGGGTACATAACATGCCTACTGTGTGTATGTGGTTTTGAGTGTAAGTGTGTTTGCGTGAGTCCGTATGTGCATGCGTGGGCATGAGGGTACACAATGTGGGTGTTTGAGTAATAGATGCTGGTGTTCTGCCAGCACTGTACCCTGGTGTTCATGAATTATAAAGCTACGAGCAATTACGGCTTTTACAGAAATTAACCAAAGGAAGCTGTGTGTGTATTGTAATTGGGTCAGTGGTTATTTCCTGCAACACACCTGGGCTTTCAGTAAGCGTTTGGTGTCAATAATGAATGCCTCCTGTCCTGCAGAGGCTGTGTAGTAACTCTGCCCTAACACAGCAGATCTGTGCCCATTAGCATATACCCATTATGGTAGTCATAATCTCCATGATAACGGTTGAGTGCCACTTAGCCTCCTTTCCTTCTGTAGTTCAGCCTGGATCTGAGGGTCAAAATAGGATGGAATGCATCCCTCTTAATCTTTTTATTTATTAATTTTCACTCATGGGTCGTAACAGTGGAGAAAAATCTCAGGCATTTTCATCAGGGCCTATTTTTGCTGGTAATACTTTTCCGTTTTCAAATCATTTCAATTTAGTCTACAAAGGATTTGTAATGTGCCAAAGGCGCCAACTTCATTGAGGGATGCATTTGCTGCCTGCCGAAACTTAAATTGGACTAAAAAAAGGTGTGATATTTTGAATAGGTATATCTTAGGACCTCCATGTTTATGATTGGTGATAGTTTCAGCTTCCAAAACTACATGTTCAATGGTTTTCATACATTACTCAGAACATCTAGATTGCAACAAAAATACAGTTTGGAGGTAAGCACATATCCCTGTAGTGATGTTGTCCATTTAGTTATTTCTTGTCCCCTTTATGGCTCCTGAGCAAGTAGTAAAAAGCTTTTCTTCAGGTCCATATTTTGTACATCCACATATTTTAAACCCACATTAATAGAGGAAAGTCCAACAACTCCAGATCAAGGCTCAACTTCGCCAGAGTAATAGTGGCACCACTGTCCAGTGCTGATTACCCACCATTGTGCACACCTGTGTTTTTTGTTCACCCGTTTCAAATTATTGTTATAATTTAGTTATGTGCCTCAGTTATTGATATTCCTTTTTGGGTTATTAAAAGCACCATCAGATCTGCATTTGCCTTCTCATTCCTTCAAATACTTCAACACATACTAACACTGATAGACTTCACTAAATTATTGCAACACAACTGCTGTAAGGTAATATAAAAATGAACTTGAGTTGCTAAATATGCTTTAATTACTGTTACCAAGTTGAGAAATGCACTGGATAGTTAGCTTGGTACATTGTCAGGAAGAGAGACTAATGTTATACTGATATTGTATTGGAGTGGTGCTATAGTGCATTCTGACAGGCTTTTATCTCTGCATTTCCATTTGACATAAATAAAGGAAAGCAGGCAGTCGACTCTTGAGTCCTTCTTTTCATGATCGGCATGGGGTCTCTGAGATATGGTTTGGGAAATGCATAAAACAATGATTGAAAGCACTGAAATACATGGGAATTCACCTCTTAAGAAATCAAATTGGAAATGGTTCAAGTGTATACTGCAAAAGATATGTGCAAACCTGTCCACATTAACCTCCATTTCCTTTATTCCATGACATTATTTTTTCCACTAAAATTACAAAAGCAAACACTATGGTTAACTTTAGCTGGTAAATGAAACAGAAAATTATGTAGAACAGTATTTAAAAGAACATTCAAAAATGGAATGTCATAATTTGACCATTATGGAGCAATATGTGTAAACACAATGTGACAATCTTGACTAGTGCATTCACCTCTACAAAGTACCCAGAAGCCTTGGATTTGTAGCTCATGGTGAACACTTCAGTAATGCAAGCTTTTTATATGCAGACATCTTAGCTGAATGTGTCCCTCCACCTCCACCCGCCATTGTTTTACTTGATGTGTTCTGAGAAAAGAAATGCTACTCACCTTGAGCAGTCCATCTGTTTCTATGGTGATGTTTCCCTTCGAGAGCAGTATCTATGCTAGTGTATTGATGTCAGGTGGGTTGGAACACCTAGGGCACGATTCAATCAAACTCGCTATCCAGGATTCCTGGCTAAAAACAACATTTAAATATTTAGATCAAATATATTTAGTTTAAACTAGCCAAGTCACACCATGCAAGAACATAAGTGGGTCCCATATGGTAAAACATTAATAGACTATAAACCAGCACATACACCATTGCTTATCTCGTTGTGATGAATTTAGGGGTATTGTGTAAAGAACAAAACAAAGTGCATATCTGGTCATTTGGGCTAAAGAAGCCTCTGTGTTATGTTGAAATGATAACGGGATCTTTAACACCTCACATCACCCCTCTGCTTCTGGGATAAGCAGAAAAGTAATTCATAGCAATCTAACTGCATCAACCCATAGCCCCATTGTACAGTACTCCATGAATACATCCAACTCAAGATAATACCACCTGAGTGTGGCAATCTCTAGGGGCAGACAAACACCTGCAAGATAAATCAATACACTCTGACTTCTATGAGACAAAAGGCAAGGCCTTTCCAGCCCCAGGGACACAGAGTCGGGGATACACAGCCCTGTCATTATGGCTGTGGCGTCTTACACCTAACCTCACTGACTGATGATCAAGCATGTAAATATATTGTCAATATGTTGTAGAGATACTATATTTATCGAATACAGGATTAAATTACAAATGGGCACAATATGCATTATGTGTAGCTGCATGAAGCAAAATGCAGCCAAACAAAGGCACTACAAATCATATGCATTAATTATTTATTGAAGTAACAGACATTTGAGGTGCATGAAAATATCACATACTGTATAAGAGGACAACTAATTGAGTCAAACATTCTTGGTTACAAGAGGAACATTAAAGTGTGGAAAAGGAAGTGTGCAGCATGTTCTTAGTGAGGCTTACACCGTCTGTTTTTAAACAGCCTTGCTACCCCTCGGGACAGTGATTGATGACGACCACTAATCATAGAGTACAGAAGGAGAGCTCCTGTTTCGTCCTGCCTCTTTAGCAGACCTCTAAGTGAAATACCTTTCATATCTACCACAGTAATGATTGCAGACAAGTTAATGCATGATTTAGCACCAGAAATATAAAGCTTATTAAGGTTTTTTATTTATTTATTTTTGTTGTTTATTTTTTTTACAGATTAGTAAAGCAAGAAATCTAACTGTTAGCCTATAATAGACCACTTTCTATTTGACAACGTTTACATTGTCCCGCAATAAGTACAGAAAACATGTCTGCAAAAGATACTGTATGAAAAGTGTTCCATAAAGGGTTATACTTTATTTCCATCTGTAGGTGCTCTACAGATAGTTAGTTGATGGTATAACTATCAACAAACTATATGTTGATAAGCAACTAACTTTGTAGTTTAAATGTAGGGGTAAGTTTAGAATATGTTTTAGGTTAATAGTTGAAGTTAGGCTTAATATTAGGGGAAGGGTTAAGGTTAGGGTTAGGTTTAGGGTTAGTAGATAATGTATTAAAACATTGTTGAAAGTCTGCAGATAATCTGTAGAACATCTACAGATACACTTTTTGGACTCTCAAAATAAAGTGTTACCCCATAAAGAAACAACAACAAAAGACAGGTATCTGGATTGTATCACGGAATGAGTGCCGTTTGTGTCCGTTGGACATTTAAAGGCGCAACGGTCCACCAACCTGAATTCTTAAAGTCTGTTCCATTAATGGATGTCCCTTTCATACACATTGGGAGTGTTTTTTTGGATATGTTCTTCCAGGAAGATGTTAAACCACTTATTCTTATCTTTTATAAATGTTTTAACAAACTTGTAGTTATTTAATTGTTTTGACATCCATTACTGAAGGTTACTATTAATGTCAACTCTATTAGTGGAAATAAACCTATTTTACTTTGATGAAATTACTTCTTAAAAAATATGGGTTTTCTCCAAATGAAACTAAACATTAATAGTGTCAAATCAGAGGAAATGGTTATCTTCTTTATGTTCTGTTGTAACATCTCATCCCTGTGACCCATAGAAAGGCATGGTTTTAACTATTTTTATTCATATTCTGAATTCCATCTTATTTTACAGCCAATCCTGCCGTAAAATATAATAATTTATTATCAGATTGGAGCCCAGGGCGCCCTCTCCTGACGCACCAGGGATCAGGCGGTCAGGTTCCCGTCTACTGACACCACTGCTACACAGCTCGCTCATTAGGGCTGACTACTTACACATGTCCCTTGTCTTCCAGATATAAGAAGCCCTGGTGTTATGAGTGAGCTGTGGGTTATTTCTCCTCTGCCTTTGAAGAACGCAAGACAAATCCAATTCCAATTGAATATTCGGACATTGCGCCTGTCTCCCCCAGAGAAGGGTCATCCGAATTGCCCCCCATTGTCCATGGGATTGTGCCATTGACCTCTTACCAGGTACTGTATTGCCTAGGGGTCACATCTACCCTTTGTCGTATGCTGAGACCGAGGCCATGAAAACATATGTCTCAGAATAGCTACAACAGGGGTATATATGTCCCTCCACTTCACGTGCATCTTAAAGCTTTTTTATAAAGAAGAAGCAGCGTTACACCAACCCTCTACTGCTCATCTCCTCCACTCTAGAGTCTATACACGGCAACCTTCTTTACAAAATTGGATCTCCGGAGTGCCTACCAACTCATGTGTATCCGGGAGGGAGAATAATTCAAAACTGCATTCAGTTCCACCTTCGGCCATTTTGAGTATCTGGTCATGCCGTATGCCATGAATGCTCCGGCAATTTCCAAGCATTTGTGAACGAGAGCTTCAAGGATCTGATTGGCCGTGGGGTGGTAGTGTACATGGATGACATACAGGTGTACATTACTACTCATGAGCAGCGTGTCTCCCTCATTCGCCGGGTGCTTGAATGACTGTTGGAGAATGATCTGGGCCCGGTTCCCCAAAACGTTCTTATCGCTAAGTAGTTCTTAACCTATTCCTTAACCTCTCTCTTAACCTAATGGCACGGTTCCCGAAACGTTCGTACGCTAAGTATATCTTCTGTAAGTCATACTTTCGTAAGGTTGGTCTGGACCATTCGTAGCTCTCTCTTAGCGTTGTTTGAGCTCAAACCGCTAGT
>JACXGM010003758.1:0-14569 GCA_016801145.1 Umbra pygmaea
GGACTGGCCACCCCCTTGAGTCTGGCCTCTCTCTAGGTTTCTTCCTAGGTCCCTCCTACTAGGGAGTTTTTCCTAGCCACTGTGCATCACTTGTGTTGCTTGCTTTTGGGGGTCTCGGGCCGGGTGTCTGTCAAAGCACTTTGTGACAACTGCTGTTGTAAAAAGGGCTTTATAAAATAAATTTGATTGATTGATTGACCTGACCATTGCCTTGATTTTCTGACTACGTTTTTGGATCCTGTTTGTGTACTTTTGCCTATTACCAAGTTTCTAGACCCTGCCTGCCTGTGATCAAACCTGCCTGCCGATTCTGTAAGTTCCAAGCCCTGCCTGTGTATCAAAGCTTCACCTGCCCTGAGACCTCTCTTGCCTTGTGATTCTGTACCAAGTCGGCTTGTCTGTGTACCAACCTAGCCTGCCTGACCACCCCTGAAATACTGAGTCTAAGTGTGTTCCTTAGCATGGTCTATGCTCTCATCTTATTCATCTTGTACAATAACTGCATTTCTTCATTAAAAACCTACACTAATTATATCCTGTGAGTGAGCCGTTAAACTTACAAAGCATGTAGAGGTCTGTAATTCTCATCACAGGTACACTTCTACTGTGAGAGACAGAATCTAAAAATACATCACATTTTATGATTTTTAAAATAATTAATTTGCATTTTATTGCATGACATACGTATTTGATCACTTACCAACCAGTAAGAATTCCAGCTCTCACAGACCTGTTAGTTTTTCTATAAGAAGCCCTCCTGTTCTCCACTCATTACCGGAATAAAAGACACCTTTCCACACACTCAAACAGACCCCAACCTCTCCACAATAGCCAAAACCAGTGAGCTGTGTAAGGACATCAGTGATAAAATTGTAGACCTGCACAAGACTGGGATGGGCTACAGGACTTTAGGCAAGCAGCTTGGTGAGAAGGCAACAACTGTTAATCGAAAATGGAGGAAGTTCAAGATGACGGTCAATCTCCCTCGTTCTGAGGCTCCATGCAAGATCTCACCTCATGGGGCATCAATGATCATGAGGAAGGTGAGGGATCAGCACAGAACTTCACGGCAGGACCTGGTCAAAGACCTGAAAAGAGCTGGGACCACAGTTTCAATGAAAACCATTAGTAACACACTACACCGTCATGGATTTAAATCCTGCAGCACATGCAAGGTCCCCCTGCTCAAGCCAGCCTGTCCAGGCCTGTCTGAAGTTTGCCAATGACCATCTGGATGATCCCGAGGAGGAATGGGAGAAGGTCATGTGGTCTGATGAAACAAAAGTAGAGCTTTATGGTCTAAACTCCACTCGCCATGTTTGGAGGAAAATGAAGGATGAGTACAACCCCAAGAACACTGTGAAGCATGGAGGTGGAAAAATCTTTCTTTGGGGATGCTTTTCTGCAAAGGGGACAGGACGACTGCACCGTATTGAGGGAATGATGGATGGGGCCATGTATCACAAGATCTTGGCCAACAACCTCCTTCCCTCAGTAAGATCATTGAAGATGGGTCGTGGCTGGGTCTTTCAGGGCATCTAAGGAGTGGCTCCGTAAGAAGCATCTCAAGGTCCTGGAGTGGCCTAGCCAGTCTACAGACCTGAACCCAATAGAGAATCTTTGGAGGGAGTAGAAAGTCCATATTGTCCAGCGACAGCCCCAAAACCTGAAGGATCTGGAGAAGGTCTGTATGGAGGAGTGGGCCAAAATCCCTGCTGCAGTGTTTCAAGAACTACAGGAAATGTATGATCTCTGTAATTGCAAACAAAGGTTTCTATACCAAGTATTGAGTTCTGCTTTTATGATGTGTCAAATACTTATGTCATGCAATAAAATGCAAATTCATTATACCCTTCAAGGTCTAAGGGGTTTTAGGTCCACCTGGCACATAGTTTACTTTTTGGCCTCTAGAAAGGTCATACTTTGACCTACAGTGAAGTGCCTCATGGTTCTCGACTCAGCAGGCCCATGGCTACAACATGCAGAAATGAAATCCTGGATCATCGAAACTTATGTTTTATTAAATATTTATCAAAAAAAAATTGAGAACATATATTTTTTGTTGTTTTTTATATGTAAAAGCATGTAGTCAGAAGCATAATGAATAAGGCATTTTATTGCTTATTGTCAAGCCCCCAGGGCTTCTGGACCAGTGTGCAAAGTTTGGAGGCCATGCAAACAAGTAAGTTTTTAAAAATCCTATTCATTTTTCACTTTTTAAAAGTGTTGGTGTTATGCAGGATGATGTCCTACATCATTACAGAGATGTTTATTTGTCATTTTCATTTCCTACTTCCTGTCTGTAAACTGTTTAGTAAAATAGGCGATCGCATATAACCATAACTCTGGCTGTGTTTAACTCACAGTAATGAGCCACCACTCAATCTTTTTGTCTGATCTTCCCCTTACCAGCTTTAGTTGCTAGCATGTATGGTTCGTGAGATATAGAGCTTTTGACACTCTAGAGCGTCAGCTGATCTTAAAGGGTTTTAACCTTGGATGCTGACATTTTCCTCAAGTGTTTTGTTACAATCTGCGTGATATTTTGGGAGTAAGGGAGACAGGTGCTAAGGCGATCCATAGTGAATATAAGGAATAAAATAGTGAATAATCACTATTAAATAAATACATCAGCCATGGTCGGCAAAGGAGTAATCTCAAATACAAAGACGTAATACACACACAAAACCACAACGTGACGATGTCCGACAGGTCATGTTTCACATACAGGGGACCAAATACTAAGTTAATGGGGAAAAACAGAAACAGCTGATGATTAATTCCTACACATACTGGAGATCTATTGGCTAAATGAATAATCTGTTAAGGTAATGTGAACCGAAAATGGGAAACCAAACTGTTATCAATGCACACTGGACAGAAATCTGAAGAGCACACTGAGGTGTAACCATAGTAGCATAACATACAGGAGAGTAACAGGTTGTCGAGTATCTTACGGGGAACTGTGATGTCTTTTTTACTGTTGTGACCAAGTACCAGGACCGGTATCACCCTGCAGTACAACATGGTACCCTTAATCAAGCAATCGTTTCTGTCAAATTTAACATAGTGTGTTATGTCACATTTTCTGCCTCACCGATATGACATACTGCATATAGGAATCTTTTCGAAAGCATACATACAAACTGGCGCCCATCCTAGCTGTAGCATGGCCACACCTCAAAGCTAGAGTGTTGATCATTGAAAGACCTTCCCTCAAGCATGATCCATACATTATTCATCTGTGAAATTATATGGCACGCGCTCCCTGGTACATGGCAGATGCACAGATACACTATGGCCGCTCAGTGGGCATGCTAATGATCTCATGCAAATTAACTGTGCAAGACAAGGTCAGTTAAGCAATGAATACTGGATCACGTGAGGAATCTGAGATATGTGAAGTGAGAAGCTGTGCAGAAACATTGAGCAATGAAATGTAGCACAAAATTTATGACAACAGGTCGTCTCATCTACAGGATGGTATAGTTTGTTTCTTAAATCAGACATTCAAACACACAAGGCTGCCTCACCACGCCTCAGAATCTGCCTATGAGTGAATGAGAAATAGCAGTCTGTTTTATGTGGTAAAGGAAACACAAGGTGAATACATTATTTTAATAAACTGTTCGGTGACATTTTTTTAGTTACTACTTATTATGGAATTCCTTTAAGATTTTCATACCAAAGATCCCTTAGCAATATTGGCTTTTAGGATGTAGGTATTGTATAATATTTATGATAATACTTTTAAACTACTTAATGTGCCTTTACCACTATGATGCATAAAAATGCATAAAAATATGTAAAACGGCTAAGTGGATAGAAGGAAATATGAAAGTGCATTTCACATATCTGAGCGAATAAGGAAAACTCTAGAAAAATAAATCTACTTTTTAATATGTTCACAAACATTTTTCAACAATCCCTTTGCAATGTAAAAAATGAATGCCTGCACTACATGGATGTCTTATACGTGTGTATTCGCTAGAAAACAGAAAGTCTTACAACACACATTTTTGTGATGCTGTTTGTCAGGTTGAAAATATTAATAAATGTCACAATTCATCATCCAGTCCTTTCAGATACACATTTCTGTGTGTTTTAAAACAATTTGAACAGAATAACCTACAAAAAATCCTATTTTGTGCTGCTGTCAATGTCCTTAATATTCATAATTTTTGCAAGAAATGGTCTATACGTGTGTAAAATGTTAGTTGTCACAAGCTTATAATTATGCACGACCATGTATGATAATGTTATGCTGTTTCTATATTTCCCTTGCTGCATGATCGCCTTTTGAATGTAATGCTTTTATTCTGCCAGAGCTTTATTAAATCACCACTGACAAGGCAGAGCGTGAATAACATTTAGCATTTCTTAAGTTGTCGTCACTAATGCTCAGATATTGTGTATAAAATGGGGGGACACAGAGAGAGAAACAGAGGTTTTTTTGTTCTCCGTCTAATCCTTTTGATCTGAATAGTCTTTTTGCCTTTAGTTGATTTCCTCTTTCCAGACCCCAGTCAGCATAGATGGGATTAAAATAATTTGAAGCAAATTCCTGGCTTTTAAAACTACACTATCCATGTAACATTTTCATAGAATTATCCATTTACACATGCATAATATATTGTCGGATTGAAATAATTCCCCAACTGTGTCATTTTCCTTGTTTATATAAACCACTACATTTTGTTTTACATGTTATCAGATGTTTACAAAGTACTGAGTAAAAGTACTTTTCTGAGTAACTCTGAGTTCACAAGTTTTGGGAAATCCCTACTGAGACTGAGATGGCCATGGCAGAACATTGACTTTGTTGTCACAGAACTATTTCTGTGTGGATCTTAAGGTATGTTTTGGGTCATTGTCTTGTTGGAACGTCCACCTACGGCCAAGTCCCAGCCTTCTGGAAGAGGCAACATATTGTCAGGCAAAAATGCCTGATACTTGGTGGAATTGATTATGCAATCAATCTTGACCAGTGCCCCTGGACCTCTGGAATAAAACCAATGCCAAAACATCACTGATCCAGCACCATATTTCACCGTGGGTATGAGGTGCCTCTTTTTTATGCATCATGACAATGCTGTATATGACCAAAACATTAACTTTTGGTATCATCTGACCAGAGCACCTTCTTATAGTCATAATGTAATTTATACGCTTGGCAAACTCCAAGCACTTGCATCTGTGTCTTGTGGTCACAAAGGCCTTTCTTCTGGCAACCCTTCCAAAGATGCTGTGTTTGTGGAGGTGGCATCTGATGATGCTTTTTGAAACCTGGTGACCACAAGACGTCATCAAGGCCTGCAATTTTTTAGCAACTATTCTTGGGGATTTTATTGCTTCCCTCACCATCCTCCTCCCTATCCTGGAGGGAAAAATGCATATGCATCCTCTACCTTTGAGTTTCCATGTCTTTAGATTTTTTTATGATTGCCCTGAGAGTGCTCAGTGGTATATTCAATTGTTTGTGGATTTTCTTGTAGCCATTACCAGATTTACCATGCATACATCACACCTACACATGTACATTCACACACACATCAGTGCCCAGAATCTAAAACAACTAAACATCACCCCATTTCCCTTTGTATATATATATATATATATATGTATATATATATATATATATATATATCCCATAACATGCTCACATACATGAACACACACACACAAGCACATAAAATTACAGACACATATAGTCCAGCTGTCAAGATCTCTGTGGTTCCAATATATATCATGCAAAGAGGATGTCCATACATCATCAATAACTTGACATTTAATTTTATTTGAAATGTTTATATTTTTAAATACTACTCTAACCACTCTAACCCATCCAAACATTCATAACCAACCCTGTTCACAATGTAGTTTAATCTCATTGATGAATTTGGCAAATCAAACTAAACTCAAACTGAAGACTATACTGTATACAATTGTAACTTTCCTTTTTATTATTATTTATATCCCTCCAAAATCCAGCTATTCCCATCTTTTCCATTACCCTAAAATTTTATTGTTTCCAGCAGAAATGCATTTTTTGTTTATGCTATGATTTTTATCAGATATTTGAATCCTTGTAGTCCTAACATGTCCTGTGATGTAGCCCTAAATATAAATATGTTACCTAACTTAACTAGTTAGCTATTCACTGTACCTAGTAACATTTACAACCGGCCACAAAATCGTCTGGGAGCTATATGATCTATCTTGCTTTGATTGAACAATAATCTGTCACCGATAAATTTCAAAACAACATTGCAATTATCACACAATATGCATGAACACATAATGTATACTAGTTGGCCAGCCAGCTAGTTAGCACTCCATCAGTCTAGTTAACTATTCACCATATCTTATAGCGATACAATCAGTCACTATTTCCACGAAGTCAATTGAGATAATCGAGAAATATTCTGTAGATGATCATATTAAATTTGATGTAACATTCATCGATGTATATACACAAACAATACATGGTAACAAGCTACACCTGCTTCCGCCCAAGACAATGCATTGACCTAGATAGCCATTTACCAAATCCTGTAACAATACAATCGGTCTCTAATTCCCCAAAGTTGATTAAGAGCTATACCACCTAGCTAGCTCCAATTGATATAGATTGAGCAATATTCTGTCAACATTTTATTTATTTATTTTGCATTGTGTTTAATTAAAAATATATAGAAACAATACACGCTAGATCAAGCTAACTGACTCTTTCCCTCTGATAGTGCTAGACCCTCTGGGTCCAGCTGGTTTTTCCAGTTCATTTTTGGGATACTGAAGAAGGTTTCCATACACATTGGTCTATGTGAAACTCAGATAATCTAACAAACATGTGTAATCATCTTCTTGGCTGGAGATGGTTGAGAGCAAAAATTGAACGCTGTCACACTCTACAACTAACACTTACTGTCTCTGTTGTCATTGCTAGGCAGTTTCCACAAACACCACCAGTGCAAGTTCCCTCTTGGCTCAAGAAAAACTTTCACTGTTGGCCACTACCAAAGCAACGTCTGCAGCTGCTTGATGTGCCAGATATAGCTCCTACCATTGCCGTATTTCGTCAAATGTATGGTTGTATATTACCATTCAATAACACTTGATCAAAGTTGAAATCGTCAAGCTTTTCTGGTATTAGGAGTGCAGATGGCTCAGTCGTTAGACTAGTAGTCAGAAGGTTGCCGATTTGATTCACGACTGTGCCGAATGTCATTGTGTCCTTGGGCAAGGCACTTTACCCTAAATTGCTCCAGGGGGAATATCCCTGTACCTACTGTAAGTCACTCTGGAAAAGAGCATCTGCTAAATGGCTAAAATGCTAAAAAATAAATGAATGTAAAATGTATTATTCCATCACTTGCACTAGCCATTATAGAACAAATTCTCTCTCTAACTCTTATTATTTACATATTTAAAGGAAGAATGCAAGTAAAGAAAAATGTTATCTCTAACTCACTACAGGGCTTGTATGTATATTGTAAGAACAGCCTTCACCAATCAGCTCCATTCAGGGGCGGGACAAATTAAGGTCAGGAAGTGAACCAAATACCTCCCTTGAAACTAGCTGTAGTTAAAAAAAATTGGCACATTTCTGGACACATGCCTACTGGAAGTATAACACACACTGAGAAGTTGTTTTCAGTCTTACAGGTGGGAAAAATGACCAGCACAACAATTAGTGAGTGTTTAGGAGTTTGGAAGGATCCTTAAAAATGTATGGATGAACGTTTGTATGATTACGGGCAAATACTAGGACAAAAATCTTCTGAAATTGAAGAAATTCACCTTTCCACATGATAAACATCTCATGCAGTGGCCTAATCAAATTCTTGATTATTATGCTAAAAATAATTTAATTTCACCGTTATTTAACCAGGCTAAATAATTGACTAAGTTGACTAAGAGTCAATTCTCATTATGTCTGTCGTTTGTGGGACTAGGAAATCTATCTTATTGGGTTGATTGAATGGTTCTCAAATCTCTCCTGGGGCTGTTGGCTGTTGGAAAGTGAACCAATGAGTTTACACATGATTTTTTAGTATCCATGCATACTGAGAAACATGGATAGCGTTGGAGGTAGCATAATAGAAGAAACATAATTAAACTGATATCTGAACACATGAAGCAATAATATATTCAATCAATTAATTATTCAATATTATAAATTACGGAAACACCATTACTAAACCTAAACATGTACAAACCCTGCTCAACAAGCCTTAGCAAGAATTCTTTGTAGGGTTGTAAGCAAATTAAATGTTCATCACGTTCGCCGAAGTCCAACGGCCTGTTCACCATTTATTTATTACTTCAACTGGAACTAATTTCAAATGCTTCAAGTCAAATTTGTTTCCATATGCTTATCGATAAAGACATAAACACACCAGCACTGACTTTATTTAAACCAATGCATTTTATTTTCAGTCTTACATAATTATTACAGACATAATTCACACCTGAGTCAATGCAATAGATTGCACTGAAACATAACAACATTAGGTTACACTGGTCAATTTGCTGTGTATGATGAGTGTATCAACAAACCAAGAAACCAATTCAATTGTATATCATGGGCAATTCCAGCTGACTTATAACAGCATAATTAAAAGAGACATAGGGCAAGGACAGAACATGACTAATAAATCATGCTAATACTTGCCCCCATGTAAGTATATCATGAAAGTAGTCTCACCAATCGTCTAAAAGGAAACCACATTTATTTGATGTACTATTGATGAGAAACAAACCATTTCAACCTATGTTTTTAAACGAACAGTTCTTGCATACGTGTCTACTGTACATACAACTTTCACAATGTAATGATATGCATTGTAGCTCATCGCTATACACCAATGGTATTCAACTCATACCCTACAAGGGCTGAAGCCTGCTGTTTTTCTTGTTTACCTTCTCATTCGTTTTCACCCACCTGGTGTACCAGGTCTAAATAAGTCCCGGATTAGAGGGTTACAATGTCAAAAATGAAGCGGCACTGGCTTTGAGGGCCAGGGTTGAATAAGGTTGTTATACACCATATTTAACCCAAATGATATTCAATGTGCTATCATTTAGGTCTCCATTCATTCTGGCTATACTTAGCTAAAACACTCAGCAGTCTATCCTGATATCCTGCTGTAACACTGTTTGGATGGTTGCTGTAACCCAATATCATCTGTTTCAGTACCATCAGTACCACACGCCCTGCCTGCATTGAGTAGTCAAGCAAGTGACATTATGCTGTGCTCATTAATTCAGCCTTGTTATTAGACTTCACTTGCTGCCGTGCCAATTACAGCGGGCAGGGCTAATTACCCCCATTAGTGCGGACCGAAGCCAGTCAAGGACACCTTTATCAAACAGCCGCACCCTGACTTCATTTCCAAGCCAGCGTCATCACCAAGTTGACTTACTCTCAAAGGGACCATAAATCAAATGTGTACATTTGAAAACTCAGCTCTGAGGAATATCAAAGATAGGATTCCATTCATATTTGTGGGATTTATGTCTTCGGTTTTGTTTTTTGGCAGTGAATCTACCGATAGCTATGTCATTGAGTAAAATGTTTTTAGTACTTTTGTGTTTGTTGTCACAAGTCGCTACAGTGCATCCGGAATGTATTCGCAGCGCCTCACTTTTTCCACATTTTGTTATTAAAAAATGTTAAACCTTTATCCCAAAATGCATTAAATTCATGTTTTCCCTCAAAATTCTACAAATGATACCACATAATGACGATGTGAAAGAAGTGTTTTAATTGTTTTTTTAAAGAAAAAAGCACAGCCTTTGCCATGACACACAAAATTTAGCTCAGGTGCATCCTGTTTCCACTGGTCATCCTTGAGATGTTTCCACAAACTGATTTGAGTCCACCTGTGGTCAATTCAGTTGATTGGACATGATTTGGAAAGGCACACATTTGTCTATATAAGATCCCACAGTTAATGGTGCATGTCAGATCACAAACCAAGCCATGAAGTCCAAGGAATTTTCTATAGACCTCCGAGACAGGATTATATCGAGGCACAGATCTGGGGAAGGGAACAAAATGATCTGCGGCATTGAAGGTCCCAAATGAGCACAGTCAGGAAGTCGCCCAAGATCCCAGTGGTCACTCTGACAGAGCTCCAGCATTTCTCTGTATAGAAAGTAGAATATTCCAGAAGAACCACCATCTCTGCAATACTCCACAAAAACAGGCCTGTATGGAAGAGAGGCTCGATAGAAACCATTCCTCAGTAAAACGGACATGCCCACCTGGAGTTTGACAAAAGGCACCTGAAGGACTAGCAGACAATGAGAAACAAAATGTTCTGTTCTGATGAAACAAAGATTGAACTCTATGGCCTGAATGGGAAGCATCATGTCTGGAAGAAACCAGGCACCACTCGTCACCTGGACAATACCATCCCAACAGTGAAGCTTGGTGGTGGCAACATCATGCTGTGAGCATGTTTTTCAGCAGCAGGAACTAGGAGACTAGTCAGGACCAAGGGAAAGATGAATGCAGCAATGTACAGAGACATATTTGCTGAAAACCTGCACCAGAGTGCTCTGGACCTCAGACTGGGGCAAAGGTTTATCTTCCAACAGGACAACAACCCTAAGCATTCCGACAAGATAACAAAGGAGTGGACAACTCTGTGAATGTCTTTGAGTGGGGTAGCCAGAGCCCAGACTTGAACCTCTCTGGAGAGATCTGAAAATGGCTGCACACTGACGCTCCCCATCCAACCTGATGGAGCTTGAGAGGTCCTGCAAAGAAGAATGGGAGAAGCTGCCAAACAATCGGTGTGCCAAGGGTGTAACAACATAATGTAGAAAAAGTGCAGAGCTGTGAATAATTTCTGGATGCACTTTATTTTAAGATAAATACACTAATTATAATTTGCTCTGGATTAGACCATTTGCTTAATGTCTAAATGTAAATGTCAGTTGGCAGCAGTGTGAAGACTGTTCATTCAATTTAGTGTTTTAACAAAATATCTAGTCGGTGATGACAATTTAATTACTGCATATGACGTCATAGTGTCACCCCCCATCATCACAAGAACGTGACAAAGCTAGCATGAAGTTCACATGTGAATTCCAATGCATCCATTTAATGGATACAGTCATACCATAGTGACTCAGCAAAGTGAACAATAAGAAAAAATCTTGTAACATGTTTTTTAGACAGTCCCATTAGTCAATCTGTACACAGCCAGATCAGTAACATATCAACTTTCTACAAACCCTTACCCTAGCCATAATGGCAATCTCAGCAAGCAGTGGTATATGTAAGAGTACATTGACATAATAAATGTCATTCTGATAGTTTATAACAAAAACAATGGTACAGTCCAAAGAAGGAGCTATTTTAACAGCATGGGTGTATATAAGAATTACAATAGGAAGTAAAAAGTCACACTTTGTCTCTTGGTACATATAAGATGTGGTGCTGTGTGGTGCTGAGGCAGGCTTCTCTATTGAGGTTAGACATATTGGGGTTTCCAGGACAAGCCCAGATAACAGATCATGATTGCGTTCAAGTGCTGCATTTGTACAGCCATGTACTTTACAATGTCAAGTACATAGGAACTCTGGGTTTTGTGTCAGCAGACTCCTAAAAGCTGGGAATGCAGAGAAAAAAGGTTACTCTAGATTTCACTGTAAGATTAGCATCAGTGGGGAATTGTCATGGCACTTTAAACCCTAGATGCCCTAAGGATAAATAAAAATATATGTATATCTTTCATAACAACATTCTGTTATTTAATTGATTTTTTATTCATGTAAAGGTACAATATGTCATTTTCCAAAACAATAACAAAAGATGTACTTTGCATTAAAAAAGCAAAAATCTTTTGCAGGTTTTTAGAGTTAATTAGTTGATTCAGATGATTAGGTTAATAGCGTGTTTAGAGACACTTTTCATGATATGCTAATTCTTTGAGATGATTTTGAGATTGAATGTGTCTATATTTTGTTAGGCGCCAACCTCTGGGCGCTGAATGAGCGGTAGGCATTTGGTTACTCATTGCGCACCACTGGTGCACTAGCTAACCATCCACACCGGTGCGTAATGAGTAATTAAGATGCGTATTTAATCCCAGTGTTCCGGAAGTTCGGCGGGTGTATTGTGAGTGTTCTACTCCTGTCATGAGGAGAGGAGAGGAGTTGTAGAGACTGAACTTTGTACATCTGTGCGGTAGCTATTATATAATCGTAGTGCATATGTATTTAATTGAGCCTTCACCTCTTTGTGTCGTACAATATATATGTGCTATAGTTCGACAAGGGACGTTTCATTTTGTCTTCCGTCAATGGCGTCATATAACTTTTGATTGCCCTAGTATGGAGGACCAAGTCTGCCAAAATAAGAAATAAATATATAATAAATAAATGTTAAAATATTAAATAAGCATACGATTAATTGCACAATAAATAAATAAATAAATGTAGGTAGTAATTAAATTATGCAGTATAATGCTAACCAACCAATGGGCAGAAGTTGACACCTTAAGACACAGCCCCTTCTCATTTGCATAAGGAGGAAGAAATGCATACAGAAATATAAAAAGGACAGGGAGAAATAAATAGCATTGAAAAAATGAATAGGGTAAAAAAATACAAAGGAAGAATAAAACAGACAAACATATTATAACATACACAAATACATAGGTTTAAAAAAAATTGCATTAATAAATAAAGTTGATTATAACAGACAATAAATAAATAAGGTAATTATTACAAAGGTGAATAAATAAAGAAGCTAATTAAAATAGATATATACATTAATGTCTCATTGTATAATTAATTACTACCTACATTTATTTATTTACTATATTTATTGTGCAATAATTGTATGCTTATTTAGTTTTTGAGCATTTATTTATTTATATATTTATTTCTTATTTTGGCAGACTTGTTCCTCCATATGCTAGTTGCTTCAAGTTCCAGGGAACTGTCAAACATAACGTGAATAAAGTTATGATATTTTTAAAAATACATTACTTTGTCAGGTAACATTTTTTCTGCCGGAGACGCTAGATTGGAATGTTGTCATTGACGACGATAACAAAACCCATGATTCTACTTTACTTCCTGACGTCATCCAAGTACATCTTTTGCTATTGTTTTGATTGAGAGCCCCCTGGCGGCTAAAAACTACATATTGTACATTTAATATTTATTTGTATTGTAATGGTCTTCCTATTCATTCTCTTCAGTGAAAAATATCCAATCAGAATTTTTCTTTTGTGGTTTTTGGGTAGTTAGAATTTAGCTAGGCCCTCAGGATTTAGATAGAAGGCACCTGCCTAGGTCATTGCTATTTTTGGATGACTGTTTAATCTACCAATAACAATTTGACTTGCAATGGGAGGGACTGTTCTAGAGAAGCATTACATCGTAGAAGTCCCAAATCCATGTTATTAGCTGAGATGAATAGCTAACCTTTGGCTTTAAATTGCTATAAATGAGTGATGAAGAGGCTCCAGTTTTCAACAGATTTTGGTTAATCAATGTTCAACAATAATTTATGTTTCAAATTATTATCATCTGGTAATTTTTATTTCCCTTTGCAGCTAGCTTGCTGTAAACGTAGGTATCTATGAAAATAGTATGTATCTGATGCTTTTGCATTTGAACGTTTATGTTAAAGCTGATAAGTTAACCTCGTCCCCAGGCTCTAAGTTAGCTATGTTTGCAATGGGAAGTAACATACAGTGCCTTGCGAAAGTATTCGGCCCCCTTGAACTTTGACCTTTTGCCACATTTCAGGCTTCAAACATAGAGATATGAAACTGTAATTTTTTGTAAAGAATCAACAACAAGTGGGACACATTCATGAAGTGGAACGAAATTTATTGGATATTAACAAATAAAAAACAGAAAAATTGGGCCTGCAAAATTATTAAGTTGCTTAAGGTATGTTTTGCACATCGAGTGACTTAAATTTTTGCCCATTCCTCCATGCAAAACAGCTCGAGCTCAGTGAGGTTGGATGGAGAGTGTTTGTGAACAGCAGTTTTCAGTTCTTTCCACAGATTCTTGATTGGATTCAGGTCTTTGACTTGGCCTTTCTAACACCTGGATATGTTTATTTGTGAACCATTCCATTGTAGATTTTGCTTTATGTTTTGGATCATTGTCTTGTTGGAAGACAAATCTCCATCACAGTCTCAGGTCTTTTGTAGACTTTTCCAGAATGGTCCTGTATTTGGCTCCATCCATCTTCCCATCAATTTTAGCCATCTTCCCTGTCCCTGCTGTAGAGAAGCAGGCCCAAACCATGATGCTGCCACCACCATGTTTGACAGTGGGGATGATGTTTTCAAGGTGATGAGCTGTGTTGCTTTTACGCCAAACATAACTTTTTGCATTGTTGCCAAAAAGTTCAATTTTGGCTTCATCTGACCAGAGCACCTTCTTCCACATGTTTGGAATGTCTCCCAGGTGGCTTGTGGCATACTTTAAATGACACTTTTTTATGGGTATCATTCAGAAATGGCTTTCTTCTTGCCACTCTTCCATAAAGGCCAGATTTGTGCAGTATACAACTGATTGTTATCCC
>JACXGM010003758.1:14669-40579 GCA_016801145.1 Umbra pygmaea
GCATCTCTGATCAGTCTTCTCCTTGTATGAGCTGAAAGTTTAGAGGGACGGCCGGGTCTTGGTAGATTTGCAGTGGTCTGATACTCCTTCCATTTCAATATTATCGCTTGCACAGTGCTCCTTGGGATGTTTAAAGCTTGGGAAATCTTTCTGTATCCAAATCCGGCTTTAAACTTCTCCACAACAGTATCTCGGACCTTCCTGGTGTGTTCCTCGTTCTTCATGATGCTCTCTGTGCTGTCAACGGACCTCTGAGACTATCACAGGGCAGGTGCATTTATACGGAGACTTAATTACACACAGGTGGATTCTATTTATCATCATTAGTAATTTAGGTCAACATTGGATCATTCAGAGATCCTCACTGAACTTCTGGAGAGGGATTGCTGCACTGAAAGTAAAGGGGCTGAATAATTTTGCTGGTGTCTATTTACATAAAAGCTAAAGTGGAGATACATGGTTTATTTTCACTCTCAATTAGTGCATTTTGAACCAAAATCTGAATGTCCTTGGAGCTGCATTGATTGGGTACTGGATAAATAAATGGTCAATAACACAGAAATGGGTATGCATGTGGGTAGCTATACATCATATTAATAGATAAACTATGAGAGCTGATGTCTGTTGTAATGACCCTTTGTCCATACGTGGGCAGGAATGAAAACAAACACAAGTTGTCAGACACAAGTTGTTATCACATGTATTCCTTTTTTTAAGAAAAGGCATGCTTTTTCAACCTTATTGAGTATTCTACCCTGTGCTCTTGCAATCATATTTCCAAGTAGGCAGAACTAGGGAGACTAGCAAAAGTCCTGAACTTTCACCATTTATATCCATCCATCCATTTATAAAATCCATGGGGGACATGATCACCACAAAACCAAAAAAATATATTATTTGTCTCCCCCAAAATACTGGTATCACTGTAAAAATGTGAAAAAAACTCTAATTGAATAATATTAATAAAAATGTTTATGTTTCCCAATATTGCAAACCCCTGCCCTTTGCCTCACAATGGTTTGACCCCTTCCAGCTCTCAGCAACATACATCATACAGGTACAGTGCACCACGTGTGCGAATTTGACACTATGTTGTTGGTGGCCAACCTCCAGTAAGTAGTTCAAACTAAGGAAATGTTAGAAATGTCTTTACTTCTACTATTCAATACCATAAAACACATTTATCTATTACCGTCACCAGTCTTCATTTCTGCTGCATTGACTTGCAAGTCATTCTTTATATTCACTTGCAGTTAGCTGATATTTGCTACTGTTGCACCATTTACATAACTCAGTCAAATTCAGAGTATCAGAGTTATTTTGCAACTTCATATATGCCCTGATTAAATTACAACAAAATTAATGAGACATTCTCTAGTTCTAGCCAGCTTAGATGTACTGACTCAAATCCACTGCAATATCTAACCACACAAAACCATGTTCTATTTGATGAGACAGTGTACAATTTCCCCCAGTATATATCTCAATTGCAAACCACTGTCTTTTACAGTCAATCAGAAAGCTATAACATGCATTATAATAAATATTTATTTCCTCTAAACAAGTTAATTTGCCTGGCTTCATTAACATTTGTTTATTTTCCAGGGCACAAAACTAGCTAGCTACAGTAACATCAACCAGTGCATAGCTAGCGTTTACATCTGAAATCAAGTTAATGCAGGAAGCTAGCAATGCAATGTAGTTTTCCTTAGCTGGTGAGGTGAGTAGTGATGTCGACTGTCTGAAAGGCATTCAATGCACCACACATTTTTCAGTACACCAAAATGCTAAGTAACAACCCTAGTAGCCTAATGTCTAAAAGACTAGTTGATCAAATTTAAATAAGAAAGAAGTTAAATTGTAATCAAAATGTTTCATAATGTTATTAGGCAGAGCAGGCAACAGATGGCACGTAGACAGCAGAGCAGTTGACAGATAGGCAGAGACATGGAGTCTCAGATAAGTTTGTTGAGTCTATTGGCAACATTATAAAATGTACAGTCTTTTTAGACTTGTATAATGGAGACATAATTGGACAGTGCCATGGATAACCACAAGGGTTGTCACTATTATTAGTATTATAATGATTTAAACAGTTGAACAAGTAGGGACAACCCTTCACTTAACTACCTATCAATTATCTACTAGTAGTAATTATGGTTCCTCAATATACTGGTAAATTGAACACATTACAACATGTGTTACAACATACATGCCTTACAGCACTTTTGGTGTCCCCCTCAAGTATTGCTCAGGAAGTTTCATGTAATTGCCCCACCCTCCCCAAAGTATATATCTGTATATATATAGTAGATATCATATTTTCGTTCTTTTTAGCAGTCTGTCATTAACATTATGACCACCTGTCTAATATTGTGTAGGTCCCCCTTTTACTTCAAAACAGCCTTGACCTAACGAGGCATGGACTCCACTAGACCTCTGAACGTGTGCTGCGGTTTCTGGCACCAAGATATTATCAGCAGATCCTTTAAGTCCTGTAAGTTGTGAGGTGGGGTGTCCCCATGCAAAAATCTTATACATGGCCAAATATATAAAAAAGTAACATATATTCTTAAATATGTCCATATATATATATGTTAATTACATATTTAAATGTGACATCCCATTTGGAAATCTAATATGGTCATACATGGCCATATATATGAAATATTTAATTTTGTAATTACAAAATGTGGAAATATACACTCACCTAAAGGATTATTAGGAACACCTGGTCAATTTCTCATTATTGCAATTATCTAATCAACCAATCACATGGCAGTTGATTCAATGCATTTAGGGGTGTGGTCCTGGTCAAGACAATCTCCTGAACTCCAAACTGAATGCCAGAATGGGAAAGAAAGAGGTTTTAAGCAATTTTGAGAGTGGCATGGTTGTTGGTGCATGTTGGTGTATTTCACAATCTGCTCAGTTACTGGGATTTTCATGCACAACCATTTCTAGGGTTTATAAAGAATGGTGTGAAAAGGGAAAAACATCCAGTATGCGGCAGTCCTGTGGGCGAAAATGCCTTGTTGATGCTAGAGGTCAGAGGAGAATGGGCCGACTGCTTCAAGCTGATAGAAGAGCAACTTTGACTAAAATAACCACTTGTTACAACCGAGGTATGCAGCAAAGCATTTGTGAAGCCACAACACGCACAACCTTGAGGCGGATGGGCTACAACAGCAGAAGACCCCACCGGGTACCACTCATATCCACTACAAATAGGAAAAAGAAGCTACAATTTGCAAGAGCTCACCAAAAGTGGACAGTTGAAGACTGGAAAAATGTTGCCTGGTCTGATGAGTCTCGATTTCTGTTGAGACATTCAGATGGTGGAGTCAGAATTTGGCGTAAACAGAATGAGAACATGGATCCATCATGCCTTGTTACCACTGTGCAGGCTGGTGCTGGTGGTGTAATGGTGTGGGGGATGTTTTCTTGGCACACTTTAGGCCCCTTAGTGCCAATTGGGTATCGTTTAAATGCCACGGCCTACCTGAGCATTGTTTCTGACCATGTACCCATCCTCTGACAGCTACTTCCAGCAGGATAATGCACCATGTCACAAAGCTCGAATCATTTCAAATTGGTTTCTTGAACATGACAATGAGTTTACTGTACTAAACTGGCCCCCATAGTCACCAGATCTCAACCGAATAGAGCATCTTTGGGATGTGGTGGAACGGGAGCTTCGTGCCCTGGATGTGCATCCCACAAATCTCCATCAACTGCAAGATGCTATCCTATCAATATGGGCCAACATTTCTAAAGAATGCTTTCAGCACCTTGTTGAATCATTGCCACGTAGAATTAAGGCAGTTCTGAAGGCGAAAGTGGTTCAAACACAGTATTAGTTTGGTGTTCCTAATAATCCTTTAGGTGAGTTTATGTCACATATATAAAAACTGCCATTTGTTATATACTGTATGTATAATTCAACATAGTATACATACATATATGTGATGATTTCTATATACCGGTATATTTGATTATACGTATATATATATATATATATATATATATATATATATGATGATTTTGATATAGGACATATAAGTTGTATACATATATGGCCATATATTAGATTTCCGTATGGGTCCATGGATCAGACTTGTTTGTCCGGCACATCCCACTGATCCTTGATTGGATTGAGACCTTGGGAATTTTGAGGGCAAATCAACACTTTGAAGTCATTGTTTTGATATTTTAATGCTGTGAAATATACGGTTGATCAAATCAGCAAAAAGTTATAGTTAACCTCCTGTAGGTCTTTGCTACTACTCCAGCAACAACCTTAGTCCAGTTTATTTGATAAAAACAATGACTTTATATTTTGTATTATTAGGGTTAGACCTGGAGGAAACATGTGTCTGTGTAAACCTTACCCATGACAGTGGAAATTGGAAGTCGCTCCAAACATGCTAGTTGAAATGGGAACATTTTCTCTAGATCATTCAGTGTTCCTTGTGGCTGGTCTGGCTCCACGCCTGTTAGGCTTCCTTGGGGAAAGGAGAGGAGTCA
Organism: Umbra pygmaea; assembly: GCA_016801145.1. Classification (NCBI taxonomy): domain Eukaryota; kingdom Metazoa; phylum Chordata; class Actinopteri; order Esociformes; family Umbridae; genus Umbra; species Umbra pygmaea. Next base: position 19,197 of record JACXGM010003758.1, read on the forward strand.
GAGCAAAGAACAAATGAACTTAGGGTCATCTCTCTCCACATATGAATTCATTAAATCAAGTGCATGGCAGACCTGCTGAGATTTTAATTAAGATAATGTGCTTGTATATATCCGACACCATGGCAGAAATGGGGTTTGTGAGGTTTTAATTCAATATAGGCATAACCTTTATACACTGTCTGAAACATGAGAGGATTTTACACATTATCATTCCCTAGTGTACACTCTGAAGATAGTAGAAAATGCTGTTATTACATTATTACAGTACAGAAAAAAAAGTTAATTTTAACAATTTTCCTCGCTTAGCTGGCTAGAAAGGTTATTACCAACTAGTATAAACAAGGTTACTAGTTATCAAGCCAGTGTTTTATCAGCCAGAAGGTCTTCAGAGTAGGTCTGAAGAATGGGGAACGGCCCGGATTGGGTTAAGGTAGCCGGAACATCACCAGATGCTGAGGATCATCTTGGGAAACAGGTCACTGTATCAAGTAGTTCTGTGTGTGGTACAACTGGAGAAAATAGTTTATTCGAGCGGAGTGTGGATGTCGTCAAGCTTCTTTCCAGAGAGAGCGGAGGGGAGGAGTAGGATGAGTAAGGAGAGCAGATAAGAGGACTCTAGCATGCATTTCCAACTGACAGACATTGGCTTCAGCAGTGGAAAGTGAGGATGAGAAGGGAGGGAAAGGATGATAGGTCGTCCAGAAATGTTGTTTTCCTAAATTGTCTTTTTCTTCAATCTAACAGCGAGTCACTCAGCCGCGGAGCACAAGGGGAGAAGTGTGACAGTGATTGACACGGGAAGACAGAATCAGGAAACAGAAGGGAGAACAATTTAGCAGAAGGTGGAGTTGATAGTATGTAAGTGGAGAAACTAGTGGGGGAGCGAGAACGAATATTGTTCCATCTGGGTAGGGGCCTACTCTTAAGAGTTTGCTTTACCCTGTTAAGTGCAGCTATGTTGTTTGGGTAAAAGTTGACCTGGCAGTGGAAAATGGTGGATTTGAAATGCTGCTGAATGCAGTTACAGTTTGGAAAGTGTCTCACCACACCTCAACACACACGCACACAGGCACTATGCTCCCTATGGTCAGTTATTCTCAAAGAAGCTTTTGCCCCATTTTCACATGTTGACACTGTTCAGATACTACCGCTTTACCTGATTATCTAACATCCGGCCTAGGGGGCAAGAAAAAGAGATGCCACTACCTTTACAAGTAATATCTCAAGACCAGCACAAGTACATTTACTCATCACATATACACTCTAATATTTAGAGTATGCGTGGCGTAGTGGGCTACGTTGTTGCGTTGCACAATCTAATGTTTGTGCTATGCCAAAAAGTGTAACTATTTTTATAAATTCTTTAGGCATTGCATGTCATGCGGTTTCTCATTAAAGCATAAATCTATTTGCTTAGTATGTTAGGAAAGGTTGAATTGCTTGTGGGAGCCAATGTCTCTTCACAGCAAATAGTATGTCCTATAGTAGGGGCTATTTTCAGAACAGCTTTACATTGTTTTTGTTTCTTCCCCTCAAATGATGTTTCTTTCATATACAGTGTATTCCACCATGCAACACTAATGAATAGTCTCAGCCGACAGCAACATCCTAATTACTGCTCTGCTATGGACACTGAGCTGTCTGCCCCTGACAAGCATCCTCACCAAACTATTCACACACAGAATGGAACGACATACTTTACATCACTTTACTAATTGGTTTTTCATTTGTTTTGTGTTAATTTCCTTCTGGTTCTAAGACGTGAGTGTGATGTTGTGAGGTTTTAATATGAGCACTAGACAAAATGATGTTGTCCCTTCACCCTGTGTTGTGTTAAAGACTTTGAGTGGTCTAATCAAAGTCATTGGCTTCCAAAGGGCACGTTTGGCCTGGGTATAGACTCAACAGGAAAACATTTTCCATACTAGCAATGTTCATGTAACATATCCCTCCGTGGTGGCTCCCTCTGCTGGTGTATCAAGGTTACAGCAGTCAACGTCACCGGCCTACTGATGCCACTGCCCTCTTGTGTGCACCTGTTTATCAGTTGTAATCATTCCCTGTGTATTAGGTTCCCTTTTCTTCCATGGTACTATGTGTGTTGTTGTCTATATATAACAGTTCTCTGCTATGGGCCTGTGTGCCGTGTAATGCTGTTATCTTATGCCAGCAGCATAGAGCCCTGTATTGCACTGCTGATTTGTTTCTAAAACTAAGCATGGTTGGGCCTGGTTAGTGCATTGATGGGAGAACAGTGCTGCTGGAAGTGGTGTTGAAGGGCCAGAAGGGGGCACTCTTCCCTCTGGTCTAAAGATCAATAGTAGAATTGCAATATCTAAATTTCACAATATCTAATTAAATACATATGCATATTATGGACAAAATAATAATGTGTTTTTTTCATCAGGCTTTTTATCCAATTAAATTGGTTAATACATTTTAATGGAAACTTTTTTTAGCATTTTACTTGTGCTTTTCATATTGTTTTTAAAACTGTGTTTTGAAAAATGAATATTGACATTTTGTATCACTTTAGATATAATAATGTTGTTCTGGACAGTGCTCAAAGTGAAAACATTTAAAAATAACTGTCAGTACTCCCCTTATTCCCTCGCATCAGAATCAACTGATTTTAGAAAACCATTAATTATTACATTTTAATTTTTGCAGTGTATAATTTTACTATGATATATTGCTTTTGTTCACAATATTAGGTGTTTTTATGTGTGTGTGGTAGGACATTGAAAGAAAATTAGAAAGCACTTAGCTTTGCAGTTGGCTATAAACTCAAGTGATTCTATCAGGCCTGCAAATGTTTGTTTGTGGTCATGTAATTTCATATGTAATCAAGCATATTAAAATAATAGTGTGTCTAATTTTGATTTGTTTGCTTAAACTAGAAACATTTCATATTGTACATTTAAGAAACAGGAGACAATCAGCCACTCTCTGATTGGATTTATGATATTAGCAGTTCAGCGACTCTTACACATATTTAGGGGTAACACATACTGTTAGAGATAAGGAATATGGTGTTTACATACTTACTGAAATGGCATCAATATGCCTTGGGAATAAACTGATTAACTGCTTCATCTGTAGACCTTCTTCGCTTTGCCAGCCACAGGTAGATAAAGACACATTTACAGCACTGGAAAACATTTAGAGAACACTGAAAATGTTCCTTAAAATCAATCACATTGATAATCTCTGGAATGTGAACAAGAGAAATATTATTGTTTTACAATTATTAAAAAAATGAACATGAATGTCACAATGTAGTTGTTGGGGATGGAGAGAGGGAGAACGAAGGGAGGTAGAAGATGGTTGTTTGCATAACGGATATACTTATATAGCTTTACGTGCTCTTAAACAGTGGCACGGACACGGACAGCTAAACATATAAGTAAAGAGCATACGCATTAACTTCCAAACTTCAGGGACTCACTTTTTCCAACTCACATAATTATGTGTAGCTCCCAGACAGCCTTCCACAATGAACAGAGTATCACAGTGACATTTTAACAATGAACATATGTTCTGTGCATTATTTTATTTATTATAGATTTTTTGTACCCCAAAATTCAGTTTAAGTCTGAAGTTTACATACACCTTAGCCAAAGACATTGAAATTCATTTTCTCAATTATATTTCTCAATTTCTCAATTCTAGAAAAAAATCTCTATTGTAGGTCAGTGAGAATCACCATTTTATTTTAAGAATGTGAAATGTCAGAAAAATATCAGAGATAATAATTCATGTCAGCTTAAATTTCTTTCATTACATTCCCAGTTGGTCAAAAGACTAAAGTACATACACTCAATTCATATTTGTTTGAAATGCCTTTAAGTTATTTGAATTGGGTCAAACTTTTCAGTAGTTTCCCACAATAGGTTAAGTGATTTTTTTTCCTCCTGACAGAATGGGTTTTACTGAGTCAGGTATTTAGGCCTCCTTGCTTGCTTATGCTTTTTTAATTCTGCCCACATATTTTTGTTGTCCTTAAGCCATGTTGCCACAACTTTGTAAGTATGCTTGGGGTCATTGTCCATCTGTAAGACCCATTTGCGATCAGGCTACTACCTGACTGATGTCTTGAGATGTTGCTTCAAAACATCCAATTTTTTTCCTTTCTCAGTATGCCATCTATTTTGTGAAGTGCATCAGTACCCCCTGTAGCAAAACACCCCCACAACATGATCCTGTCACCCCATGCTACACCCTTGAAATGGTGTTTGCAAGCGTTCCACTTTTTTGTCCAAACATAACGGTGGTCATTATAGCCAAACAGTTCTATTTTTGTTTCATCAGACCAGAGGACATTTCTCAAAAAGTATGATCTTTATCCCCATGTGCAATTGTCTGGCTTATATATGATAGTTTTGGAGCAATGGCTTCTTCCTTGCAGAGCGGCCAATCAGGTTCGATATAGGACTTGTTTTACTGTGGATATAGATATTTATGTACCTCTTTCTTCCAGCACCTTCACAAGGTCATTTGCTGTTGTTCTGGGATTGATTTGCACTTTTTGCACCAAAGTACGATCACCTCTAGGAAACAGAATGTGTCTCCTTCCTTAGCAGTATGACGGCTGTTTGTTCCCATGGTATTTATACTTGCATACTATTGGTTGTACCTTCAGGCGTTAGGAAAATACTCCCAAGAATGACTCAGATTTGTGGAGGTGTACATTTGTTTTCTGAGGTCTTGGCTGATTTCTTTAGATTTTCCCATAATGTCAAACAAAGAGGCACTGCGTTTCAAGATAGGTCTTGCAATACCTCCATAGATTCACCTGCCGTAGACTCAAATGATGTCAATTAGCCTTTCAAAAGCTTCTACAGCCATGTCCTAATTTTTTGATTTTTCAAAGCTGTGTAAGGGAGGTTTATGACCCATTGGAATTGTGCTTTAGTGAATTATCAGTGGAATCATCTGTCTGTAAACAATTGTTGTAAAAATGACTTGTGTCATGCACAAAGCAGATGTCCTAACCAACTTGCAAAAAAAAATTAGTTTGTTAACATGACATCTGTGGAGTGGCTGATGTAATGACTCAACACAGGTGATAGGTAAAAGATGATTTAAGAAATAACTTAAAGACTCACAGTTAGGAGATGCAGAGATGATATACTGTATATACATGCAACGATAGATATCAGTATAAAAGAGAAAACGTTGTCCAGAAAAGAATAAAAAAATGTATAATCACAGGCAGAGGTACAGGGCAGAATCCAAATCTTGGTAGACAGAACAAGCAGGCTGGGTCGGTACACGGGTAATCGAAAGACTAGGGTTAGGAAAGAACAATACCTTGCAAATAGAAGACCAAACTGACATGCATTTACTGTATACAGGTGGATAATTGGTTGCAGGTGTTCAGAATCCCAGTGAATAAGACCTGTGCTGTGTGCTGTGTTCGGGTGATCTGGGATGTTGGGAAGTGTCAGTGTCTGGTAGAGAGGTGATGGAGCCAGTATGGAAAGACCTCACAGTTGACAAATGGGTGTTAATGACTTCAACCTAAGTGTATATAAACCTTCAACATCAACTGTATATTACAGACATTAATCAAAAGTGCATTACAATAGTATTTCCATTTTATGTAAACTAGTTTTATTTTCTTTTTTTAAAACACATTTGCAATTCTAGACCATATCAACATTGCATCACTAAAAATGTCTAACCCCCTTAAAGCAATACGTTTAAGTGAATTTCACTTTTCTCCATCCCTTATATCAAGACCCCTGATATGTTGTATCTTAGTGGCTGCGTCTGAATGAACCAGACTGTGACAAGTCAAATGCTAAACATTCTCTTAGAGAGAATTAAACTGAATTGCCCAGACGATGTGACATTATTTTTTCATGCCTATTTACAAATTCATTAGTAAACATGATGTCTACAACATACATCTTTTTCAAGAAAATTGATTTTCTTAAATCAATACTTTAGAGGTTAGCAATACAGTACATGTTCTAGCTGTTCTGCTGAATAAAACGTACACCATAACCAACTGCTCAGGAAAGCAATGCTTAAATGTGGAACCAACTACGATCCACCAAAAAGGCTTGGTTTCAATCTGCATAACAGCAGACTATTCTTTCTTTAAAACATCCTCTCTTAGTAGCCTGCAGAAAAAGGAGATTTGGATTTAAAATAATTTTGGAATTATTGAGGCTTTTAGTGAGTGGTTCAAAGCTTTGATATTTAAGAGTTTAAGTCTTCCATATTCATACTCATTATGCAGTATAAATAGGTTTGCCTTATTTTATCTGGTTTCAACACTAGTTCACATGCCTTGAAAAAATCCTCGAGATGGTCAGGCTATCCTTCTATCCAATTATTTCAATGAATTTAAGCAAGTAGGTTATTTGAGCATCGCCAGTGAAACACATCAGGGGCCATGCGTGTCCCATGTCAAGATGCCTTACAAATTCAAAGCACAGACTAAATATTTTACTTTTTTAAACATTTCTCCTTGCCCATTTTACAATTGTTATAGCCCATCTGGCACATACTGTACTCTACAGTTCACTGAGAATCTGGAATATACTCAAACATGGAATTGAGAGATCAGGACAATCATAGCTTGACAGACTCCGACATCGTTATGAAATGTATGTTTATTTTCCAAATATGTCTAATGTAAATAAGCGATTCATTTAGTACATAAAGAACACTAGATTTACCCAACCCTTTTATAGAGTAGCCTGTTGTAATAAGGCTATTGTAACATGGAATCAATAACTAATCATTTCTTCCAGATCTACTACAATTTCATATTGCACACTCTTAAACAGTACTGAGGATGGTATACAAGCACAGGAAGTAATGGCAAACAGATTTACCAACTACAGAAACCTCACTGGCGTAGTGGGGACCCGGGCTGGGTGGATCACCAGCGATGTGGGGGCCCAGACTGGAGGACTCGCTGGCGGAATGGGGACCCGGGCAGCAGGACTGGAAGCCCAGGCTTGCTGGGTCTGGACCTAAGCTCTTTGTACAGGACAGCCACAACACTCGGTTCCCTTCTGGAATCTAAGGTGATCTCCCCATATCGGGCTCTCCGCCATTTCGCTCAGGATTTCGGGAGGTGGGGAAATAGGGGACCTGTATGTATGACAGCTCAGTAAACGTAACCCCCTCCAGGGAATTCCAATCAATGTTGAATTCTTACTCAGAATCCTCCTCATCTGAGGAGTACATATCGAAGTCCTCCTGGAGATACGCCTCAACCTCACATGGCCAGACAGTGCCAGGCTGTAAATCCTCCCCCAGCATGTGTAGCTTTGAATTCTTCTCTGCCTCTTCTGGGAGGTGATCGAAGAAAACCCAGAGACGGTTGGTGAATCTGAAATAGTCCTCTCTCTCCGGGTTCCCAGTCCTCTCCATGGCATTGGACAGCTCAAACACCCAGCCAGACAAGAACCCTATTATAGTAGCCACCTTGTCCCTCCTTGAGAGTTGACCCAGTTGTAAGAGATACAGCTCACATTGTTGTAGGAAAGGGCGGCATCTGCTGGGGTCCCTGTCGTATCTCTCAGGGAGCGACAGGCAGGGGGAACTGACAGGTCAGGGGGTGGCAAGTCCAATCGAGAACTTAGATAAACATAACAGGTGGTATTCATGCCACAATTCCCCTACGGCCTCTGCTGTTTCCATGAACATTGCTGCCTCCTCTCATAGGTCGTAGTTTTTTTGGGGAGTGGGCAGCAGGTGGTTGCATACTGATAAAGAAAACTGAACAACAGTACAAAACTGAAAACAAATGTGAGCAGTGAAGGCACTATCTTTAGAAAATAGATATAGTAGCTCTATACTTTACCGGCTACGGAAACCTATACGTACTGACAATAGAACAAAACTAACATGCTAAAGAACATGGGTACAGCAACAAATGACAAATGACAAGACAAACACAGGAACTTGTTGATGAATGATTAATACCCAGTGAGCATGGTTGACAGAGAACACGGACGATCTATTGGTGAATGCACGTGGTAACATGAACAGTCGGGGAAAAAAACAGAAAACATTTAACTGATTGTTGAAAGTGTCACCGATCCATACTTTCATGGCATGCAGGCTAGAGAAAATAATACAAAAACTCAAATATGTGTTTATTAGATGTATCCTTCCCTCGTACCTAATCATTTATTTACCAGGATAGTCATTAAATTGTGTAGTAAAATTTCAATAGCTTTCCATTTTTGGTAAAAACAAAAACAAATGCCATGTCTGCCATTTTCTTACTGCCTAGCTTTCCTATGCTGTTATTGTGAATGTATCTCCCATCTTTATTTGACTTTTTTCTTCAGCCAGCTACTTTTGACTTGATTTGCTATAAGCAGGGCCGGGGGAGGGATTTGTCTGTGTATCTGTGTGAAGTAGAGTTGACAGGTATTCTTTGGAATGCAAGAAGGCTACATATACAAAGGCTGATATGCATTTACTAAGTTGCTTTTAACTGAAAATATGTGATTGGTCAAAAGATTAATAATAGTAAAAGAAACTACTTAAGTTGTCCTGCCATTGTAAAAGCAGCCAAATGATTTACATTCAACTATTAGTAGCAAATGTTTCAGGGCAGAGGTTCAGGAGAGACTCAACAAGGAATCAAAATGTGTCTTGATGCAACTCATCCCTTGGGATACAACTCATCCCAACTAATCCCTTGGGATACATTTTCAACATTAGAATAAAGCCTTTGAGGCCACTATTGGAAGTGTACACGCCATTGTTGTATCGAGGTGTTGCACAAACCTAACAAAACATGTTTTTCAATCTTACCGCACTGAAACAAACATAAAACCGGCAAACAGTAAAATAGATCAGTAGATTTCTAAATTTACTTTTTACTGACTGCTTAAGAATTATAGCATTAAGATATTTTCTCTTCTCATTCCCTAAGGATCTTAACTTCAGTGGAACAGGTGCAGACCTAGCTGTGACTGAAGTGAGAGTTGAAGAGAATCATAAAGTAAGAAATGATCTCCTGCTGTCAGTCATTATGTTGAAGCTTTCTAGCCATGCTGAAGACAGAGGGCCGGGGAAGAGAGGGGTACCAGCTTTCTTAATGATCACCTAAGACTGTCTGCTGCAAATTTATACTTCAACAAAGCTTGAGATCAAATATAACTGCAAGTCACACTGCGTAAGAACATTTGCTAAATGACTGAAATCTAATTGTCCTGTCAATATATTAAAGGATTCTGTTCATATATTCATATTGTGAGAAATATATACCCTGGTTGTCAAGGCTTACAGCGCTACCGTAGCTTTTCTGTGTTGCTGAAAGGAGCGTGAGACAGGCGCAAGGAATTCATGTTGGAAATAAACATGTTTTATTTAAAAAAAACTCTACATGAAAATAAATACAAAATAGAATAAAAAATAGTACACACACGAAAGACAGGGAATAGTATTCACAATCACCGACAGTTACAGGTAGGCATGGTGGCCTAGTGGATAGCACTGAAGCCTCACAGCAAGAAGTTCTGGGTTTGAGCTCCGGTCGTCCCGGGCCTTTCTGTGTGGAGTTTGCATGTTCTCCCCGTGTCTGCGTGTGTTTACTCTGGGTGCTTCAGTTTCCCCCACCATCAAAAACATGCAGGTTAGGTTCTCCAGTCAGTGCCCCTGATGAAAGCATTGGCTTAGATCTGGAGTTGGTCCCTGGGCACTGTAAATAGCTGCCCACTGCTCCCTTGAGGGATAGGTTAAATGCAGAGAATGACTTTTGCTACATGTATGTGTATGTGACAATAAAGTACATATACCTTTAAATACAGGACTTAATTGATAACAGCAAGCAGCTAGGAACATAATCAAGTACAGGAATTGGAAAATGAAAGACATGTGACCTGTGCTGAAACAGGAACAAACACCTAAAAAGGGCACATGGGAAGAAACAAAACAACTAAATACACATAAATCTGTCAGGCCTCCAATAAAGGAGACCAACACAATGGTGATCAAATGCTTGGGGTCACTCAGAATTCTTTTTGAGGGAAATTCATACCTTAATTCGCAAAGGTGCCATTAAATACATAAATAAATAATCAATGTTGCAAATGTCTATCATTGTTGGAAATTACTGATTTATAATTAATTGTTTAATTACAAGTGCAAAATCACTTTTTCAGCAGCCATTAATTCAGTATCCTAATGATGAAGTATTTAGCTCATCTGTAATTAATCATGTTTTGACTCAAAGTTCTTATCAATGCCAACTTGATGAATAAAGGTATCATTTTCCATCAAAACATGTGAATTCTTGGGTGACCCCAACGTTTTAAACGCCAATGTATATACATTATTAGGTTCACCACCAACTCTGTAAAAATGGATTACACCTACAGAGTCATTTGGCCATTGCATACTGTAAAAAGAATGCAGACTGGCATCAACGCACTTAGTACCTTTTTGTTTAAATCTTCGAAAGGAGAAAATTTATAACAGGAGGTATGATTGTTGGGACCAGATGTGTGAGGTAATCTGTTTCTCTTATCATGAGCAAATTGCCTCATGGGATTTTTTACACACTACATTCTTTAGAATTTGGAGAAAATTGTGCAATTAACAACACAGCATCCACTTGTTGGTATTTCTTTGGGTGAAAACACCTTGTTAATGACAGAGATAAAAGGAGAATGGGCAGACTCGTTATGGGGAAATTATTACAAACCCAGAGACAATTCATTATTAGAGCAGTGAAATATGATGTGATCTCTTTTGCATGCTATATTCTCATTTACCACGCCTATCAGCCAATCAGCATTCTTTTTTTTATATCTTTTGAGGGGGATATTTTTTTAATTATTTTAATGACAGAACAGTAGAAAGCATATGCTAGGGAGACAAGCATGTAAGGGGAGACAGAGAGCAGGGACAGAGACAGTGGCTGACCCGGGGCTCAAACCGCCATCGCTAGGTCACATGTGGTCCAGAGTCGGCAGCTTAGACCAATACAACAACTCTATCTTGCACCCAGCGCAGCGCAAAGCCCGACGCAAGTGTTTTTGCTAGTTTAGGACCGACACAGTTGTCAATATTCAATAGCAAATGCATGTGCTCCCATTTTTGCACCCATGGGTGTACTGGTCTTACAGGGAGGTGTGTTCAGGATAATTCTTGGCATAGTGCTATCTTGAGGCATCAGAAAGTGATCGCACCATTGACCAACAAAAACCTAGTCTAAAGTCAATAGTGCAGCATGTCATTGTTATTTTAACAGCAAATTAGTCAAATGCACGTAGGCTTATGCACAGTGCATGCACACTATGCTGGTTACACACACAGGGAAGCGCAACAGCACACAAACATGCAAAAGATTACAAATGAAAATATTACAGTGCAAATCCGCCATCATAATAGCAATGTGGCAAATTCCCTTAAAGGTACAAATTCCCTTAAAGGGAATGGGAGATGACACTCTGATTGGTTTATTGTGTTACGCCCTAAACACACCCATGAATTAATGAAGACAATAAGTACATCCCTTTTGAACCATGAACCCAGCACACCGACCCTTTTTTCCGCTGTTGAACTAGCAAAAGAAGATTTGGACACACCCTAAACGCACCTGCACCATGCGCTTCACGTCGTGCGCTTAGATCGTTTAAATAGGGCCCTAGCACTCATTCAGCCTCTTTCAATAGGAGAAGACTCTTGCTGACTGGTGTAGAGGAATCTTTGAAGAATGTCCGTCGCTTTATATGTAAGTATATACTGTAGAAAGAATGACAAAAAGGTGTTTTGACATGCTATAGTCTATTTGTATGGGCCCACAAACTGTCACCAGTTCTCAAATCATACTGAGAAACCCGGCATCTCTCTTACCTGTCACCCAAATGTCAGTTAAATGCTAATAACCTAATTCTGTTACTGAGCAATGGCTGCAGTAGGATACAAGTAACCTGATGGGTTGAGACTGCTGTCAGTGCTATGCTATGATAGTTGGACGAGTAGACGTTTCCTTTTTCTAGTCTCCCTCACTTTTTTGGTATGGTCTTTTTCAATAGCTTTGAAGTTTCCCACCACTCTTTCCTTCTTTTCGACATCACCCCCTAATCCACTTATGAGGCTAAGACTCTACCATAGCGATTCAGGTGAAGCTTTCTCATTTCGCCGCTTCCAGAGCCGCTGCGGAGTAACTGTTTTCCTCCACTCCCCACACAATTTATTCCCTGACTTTAAACGGAGCATGATATTCAAATGAGCACAGCGCAGAGAGGGGTAGAAAAAAAGAAGTTCCACAACGGCAGCTGGCTTAGAGGAGAAATGGAGCAAGGAAGCAAACACTTCTCATCATCCCAAACTCCTGCAGCGAGAGGGGACTTACACCCATAACTTCAGGCCGTCCACAGCGTATTCCCCTGGCAGAGAGAAGGATGCTTTCAGCTGAGTACTTTTTTGTTCCCTGACACAGAACATGATTCATTGCAATTTTTGTCTTTTATGGGTCTTCGTGATTATTTGAACTTGCTCCTCCATGTGATCAGACCTCCCTAGTGGCAAAAGTTGGAGAAAGTAATGAGCCAACCAAATAGAATAAGCAGGAGGTACATCTCAATGCTACTGGCTGAAAACAGCATTGGACTATGTACAGTAGGTGACACTGGGTTGGTTGTAACAGTGGTTAGTTGGTACAGTGCTAATTACTGACAATCCAGGGGTTCTTTATAAAAGATGTCCCCCTCTCATTTAGAATGTTGCCTTTTGCTTTTGATATGTTGCAAATGGTTTCTCAATGCAATATTTGACAGATAAGATAATAAATAGAACGGCCAGATTTGACCAATAAACATTCACATGGACATACTGTGGAAGAACAATAACAACAATGTGTACATGTTGCAAATGTGGTAAACAAGTCTACAGATGTGGTAAACGAGACTACAAAGTCTACAGATGCAAATATATTTATATCAACTGCAATGGCACTAAACCATAGGCGGATATCACAGGCGGGAAACGACCCCCCAAAACCTGGGAAAGAAATGTTATTTGTCCCCCTCCCCAAAATATCACTGTAAACATAATAATTAAATTTTCATGTTTCAGATGATTTCAAACCCCTGTTGATGGGTTTGCCCACCCCCACCTCAACCCTCAACAATGACATATGATACAGGTTACAGGTAGAGTGTGTGTGTGGGAATCCGACAGAGTCTATTATTGGTGGCTGGTAAATAGTTCTTAAAAAAGTTAGAAATGTCTTTGTTGGCTCACATTTCTCAAATTTTGCTGACAATAAACATCCACGTATAACCTCATATTTGTCCTCCTCAGATCAAAAGAAGAGACTCATCTTATATACATCTTATGACTGAGGTAATTTGGATATGATGATGAGATCTGATCTCTTCCTCAAACTCCTCAATTTAAGCATCACGCTCATCTGGTTACTCTCAGGACAATCTCAGAAATGGATTATCTTTTTCATTTCCTCGTTGCTCCAAGGTGGGTTTTAGGAGAAACAATTCAGATACAAGTGATCACTACATTACACAAAACTGAGATCACCCATATATCTTCTTAGCTCGAGAAGCAATGACTTTGAGCAACATATTTTTCCTCTGGGGAGTGTAATTTTTGACTGTGGTATAACACTGACATCCCAAGAAGACTATTTCTGACTGCTTTGTGAAACTGAGGCAGATATATACATGTATATGAAATAAGTTAGCTATAGGACCTACCTAGCTCCAGTACAGATTGAACAATATGCTGTCATCACCAATAAGTATTCATATTACATTGCATTCATCAGCGGTTTAGCTAGCTAAAGTTACCATATATGCTAGCTAACAGTTTTGATGTTGTTAGCCTATAATATTGGCACACAATGAAATATTTTTGTTCAGATACCTAAACAAATTCTAAATATGAAACATGTCATTTTCAGTCACTGATAGTTAGTTAGCTAGCCTAAATTAGCAAACAAAACGTAGCATTCTTTGTTTACCAGCTACCGTTAGTGGTTTAGCTAGCTAAATTTACAGAGTTGGCTTGCTAACTTTAGAGAGTTTTTATTGTTGTTGTTACCCTACTGCTGGCACAAAATGAAACGTTTTTTTTCAGATACCTAAACAAATGTTTGCCAACATGGTGAGTTTACAGCATCCTGTATTGAATAGAGAGCCATTACTTTGGGGATGATGTGCTTATTGCCTTGAATGAGTCATGCATCCACACATCACAACAATAGGGGCCCTTTTTTAACGATCTGAAATGCAAGTATCAAATGCAAGATGCAAGTCACTTTGTGGGCGGGTCTTGGACGCTGTTGCTATTATACCAGTGGAATAAATTACTGTGCCCGGCACAAATCTAAAATGGGTATATATATCATATATATCAAATTAAAAAATATATCAAACCCACTCTTATACCCTTTCCTAGTAGGGCTAGCTGTCTCAAAAATGAATAAACAGATCCAGCGGCTATGTAATTAGATGCCAGCCAATTAAGTACAACTGTGACAACCAAATGCAGTCTACAGCCCTGTGCTTCAACGTTAAGCAAACTCAAATGAGTATCCTGCATTACAATATTCTCCATATCATCATGTAAGTATTAAATCTAAAACATACCAGTATATTGCACTATACTGTATGTGCATAAGCCATTTCCATCAATTGTGCATAAATGGATTCTTGTCTTTTACAATGCAAATGGAAGGGGTCAACTTTTGTTGCCAGACAGTCTCTTTTTTCCACACCATTCCTCACCATTGTCAAAAAGGTAGTCAGAACACGAAGTTCCATCAGCATAGTCATCTCCAGAGGATGCTTCTGTTGAAATGGTACAGACTACATTGTAGGAACAGTCACTGTCTGATTGATCTCTGCTTTCCTCCAATTTATTCTACCACTTTCCAATGGTCATTGGGGAGAGCAAAATCTGGACCATGCCAAGCCAAGCATTCCCAGCTAAGTGATGTTTTAATGTACATTCACAACACATCAAAGACCAAGAGAAACATTCCAGGAAAAACTGACTTACTTACTTTTTACTGTTGTAAACATGGGATAAAGCACAGTAAATTTTTAACCAACCCATATTCGTCACTTTTTATACATTTTGTTACGTTACACCCTTAATCTGAAATTGGTTAAATTCATTATTTCCCTCAAAATTCTACAAACAATACCCCATAATAACAATGTGAAAGAAGTGTGTTTGAAATCTTAGCAAATTTGTTTAAAAAAAACGTGTACAAACAGTGCCTTGCGAAGGTATTCAGCCCCCTTGAACTTTTTGACCTTTTGCCACATTTCAGGCTTTAAACATAAAGATATGAAACTGCAATTTTTTTGTGAAGAATCAACAACAAGTGGGAGACAATCATGAAGTGGAACGAAATTTATTGGATATTTCAAACTTTTTTAACAAATAAAGAACTGAAAAATTGGGCGTGCAAAATTATTCAGCCCCACTGAATATAGATTAATACTTTGTAGCGCCACCTTTTGCTGCGATTACAGCTGTAAGTCGCTTGGGTATGTCTCTATCAGTTTTGCACATCGAGAGACTAAAATCTTTGCCCATTCCTACTTGCAAAACAGCTCGAGCTCAGTGAGGTTGAATGGAGAGCATTTGTGAAGAGCAGTTCAGTTCTTTCCACAGATTCTCAATTGGATTCAGGTCTGGACTTTGACATAGCCATTCTAACACCTGGATATGTTTAGTTATGAACCATTCCATTGTAGATTTTGCTTTATGTTTTGGATCATTGTCTTGTTTGAAGACAAATCTCCATCCCAGTCTCAGGTCTTCTTCCAGAATGGTCCTGTATTTGGCTCCATCCATCTTTCCATCAATTTTAGCCATCTTCTCTGTCCCTGCTGAAGAGAAGCAGGCCCAAACCATGATGCTGCCACCACCATGTTTGACAGTCGGGATGGTGTGTTCAGGGTGATGACCTGTGTTGCTTTTACGCCAAACATAACTTTTTGGATTTTTGCCAAAAAGTTCTATTTTGGTTTCATTTGACCGGAGCACCTTCTTCCACAAGTTTGGTGTGTCTCCCAGGTGGCATGTGGCAACCTTTAAACAACACTTTTTATGGATATCTTTCAGAAGTGGCTTTCTTCTTGCCACTCTTCCATAAAGGCCAGATTTGTGCAGTATACGACTGATTGTTGTCCTATGAACAGACTAGCCCAGCTCAGCTGTAGATCTCTGCAGTTCATTCAGAGTGATCATGGGCCTCTTGGCTGCATCTCTGATCAGTCTTCTCCTTGTATGAGCTGAAATTTTGGAGGGACGGCTGGGTCTTGGTAGATTTGCAGTGGTCTGATACTCCTTCCATTTCAATATTATCGCTTGCACAGTGCTCCTTGGGATGTTTCAAGCTTGGGAAATCTTTCTGTATCAAAATCCGGCTTTAAACTTCTCCATAACAGTATCTCGGACCTGCCTGATGTGTTCCTTGTTCTTCATGATGCTCTCTGTGCTTTCAACGGACCTCTGAGACTATCACAAAGCAGGTGCATTTATACGGAGACTTGATTGCACACAGGTGGATTCTATTTATCATCATTAGTCATTTAGGTCAACATTGGATCATTCAGAGATCCTCACTGAACTTCTGGAGAGAGTTTGCTGCACTGAAAGTAAAGGGGCTGAATAATTTTGCTTGCCCAATTCGTCAGTTTTTTATTTGTTAAAATTTTTTGAAATTTCCAATAAATTTTGTTCCACTTCATGATTGTGTCCCACTTGTTGTTGCTTCTTCACAAAAAATTACAGTTTCATATCTTTATGTTTGCAGCCTGAAATGTAGCAAAAGGTCAAAAAGTTCAAGGGGGCCGAATACTTTCGCAAGGCACTGTAAACAGTGCAAGAAGATGACTATTGACGCTTCAAAGGGGGCAGAGAGAACTGATATGGACCGCTGCTTACAAATAAAGGGGCCGCATGGCTCTAAAAATCACATGGCTCTCTAAAACGGCCCACGAAGGCCAAGCTGCTGCCAAAAAAGTTGATTGTCAACAAATCAAGAAACTGACAGACTCCATGAATGGAAGGCTTATGACTGTTATTAAATAGAAGGGTGGCTATATTGTTCATATTTGTTTTGTTTTGAAATGTCAGAAATGTTTATTTGTAAATGTTTAGTTGTTAGCTGATTATTCTCACTTTAACAGAGGAAAATCAACAAGTGATGAGGGAAACTTTGTTTTTCATTTATTTGCATAATTATTCTGCACACGGATATTCTCCAAAGAAAGCCAAGGCCTCACTTTTACTTTCTGAAATATTCAGGTTTGATGTGATCGACTAAGAGCAATGTTTTTGTACAATAATAAAATTAATCCTCAAGAATACAACTTGCCTAATAATTGTTTATAAGTAATAAAACAATAAAATAATATTTTTGTGTGAGTTACGTATGTTATGTTTTTTTTTATTCTTCTCTACAGCACTGTGGTGAACTCTGGTTGTTTTAAAGTGGTCAATGAATAATGCTTGATAGATTGATTGAATTATGAATTGTGCACACAGCGTAGAGAGGGAACTCTTGGACAATGTTGTCTTTTGTCTGATTGTTATTTATGATGTTTGTGTCTGCCAAAAAGATAGTAATTGCTGGTAACAGAAATCTGACACATGCACACCCACAAAGCAAAACAGGCTATATCTCCCCAAGACACATGAATAAAGAATAAATAACCACCATCATGACTGATCATGCACCCTCATCCAATCACTGATCAGGTAAGGCCTGATATAATCTACATGTAAGCAGACCATAGCAATTCAGTTCAGAGTGCAGAAATAGCAAACATGTAGGAATACTGACAGTGATTAATGATATCATGGTAAAAGGCCTTACATCCTCAGAAAGAGACAAAACATTAATATATCTGCTCTCTCTTTATATTACCTTCCATTTAGTGGTAATTTTCCTGGTCAGTGATTTTTACATATTGTGTATGGTTGTATAAATTCTGTTGACTATAATTATTTCATGGGACTTATAATTCAAAATGACAACTCACTATCCATTCTCTTAGTGAATAAAAAAATGAAAGTTATCATTTCTTTTTGCAAGAGGAAGATTGTCTTCAGAATCTGATGATGTTATTTATTCTTAGAATTTTATACCCACTAATCTTGTAAAAAAAGGAAATTTTAGAACCTGTCTGGGATTTGAAGACATAAGGAAACATAATTTAATCTGAGTGCACCGCAAGAGCGTGAAAGCATCAGTTTCAGTTTTTGTGAGGGTGTTGTGGGCCCTGACAGCATGCAGGATAAATTTATATCTCTGCCATCTGTTGCGTAGACAAACACAATGCAGACAGATAGCTTTTTTTATTCCATTAACCACAGTGCCTAAACATCTAGAACATACCTGACAAATACCTGACAAAGTCAGAAACGTGTCAGTAAAAGTTCTAAAAGTGGGTTTGTGATTGCAGTGTAGTTGTGAATAATGTCATCTTTCAACAATCAGTATTCACAGTGGTAGAGACTGGCTCTAAAGGGAATCACAACAACTGCTCAAATATTATGCCGGAAGTTTTACAAAAACATACATTAATATTTCTATGTATATGGTGTACCCACTGTACCTGTACTAAACGTCGTAAAGCGAATCAGTCAATACAAAAACATTTAGTATTGTAATGAAAAATAATGATTTCACATTTGCTCCTCACTGAAATACACTAGGGTACAACACCACACTGCAATGTAGATCTGCTTTGCTGAGATTTCTGACAGTTGTGCATACCAACTGCACACTTTTTCAAAATGTAAGGCATCTTTGACATTGTGCAATGAGACAAAACAGTACATTTTAATTAGACTTCAATTGTCCCCAGAACAATGTGACCTGTGTAATGATTATAGTGTTTAATCAGCTCCTAGACAGCTGTCAGGTGGATGGATTATTTTAGCAAAGGAGAAATTAAATTGAAAGTTTTGGTTAAAAGATCAATGATCTTTTAAAGAACCTGATGCACAGCCCACAAGAACACAACGCAGCATTCATATTTGTCTTCTTAGCACATAAGAAACCACAGGTCCCAAACTAATGTCTAAGTTCAAGTTTAAAAAGTCTATGTGCTGGGTTTCCCAAAGATTTGTGCATCTCCTAGCAACAAGCACACAGCATGACAGTGCAAGCTGTGTTGGATAAATATAGTCAGGAAGGCATATTCACCAATTAAGTGATTCTAAGCAGGTCTCATCTGTATCTGAACACAACAGACCTTCTCATTTTAAAAATGAATGTATTTATGAAGTAAAAAATACATGAGGTATTAGCCTGTCATTGCATCTAACTAAACAGCTTTCAAAATGCACAATTTAGTTGTTTACTTAAATAGATGTTTCGTCATATGTTTGCAACCACATAACTACAAAGAAAAACAATTAATTTTTTGTTATTCTTGAGTTTAAGTAGGACATTTTTTGCCAGGGTCCATCAATGCAGATGTAATAAATGATGCAGAGAAACACAATTTATTCGTAAACATTTAGATTTAAAAGAGAACACGTCGGTGTGAAATTCAGAGCTATGGATTGAGTCTTAACTAGTAATTATCTATGGGACTTCTATTAGCAAAAAATTAGATATACATAACAGCTCATTTAAGTTACCAAAGATTTGACAAATTCCTAGTCAGCTTTATGTTTATACATATAGCAGCCCCAGAACTTAGTTCTGTTAATGAATCTGTGCTGCACAAAAGGAGTCAGTTTGACATTGAAACGAGAATAGCAATTAGTAGCTCAATGCTAGTGTTTATTTTGTAGAGTATTTTTTGCCAGTTATTTTGGAAATAAGATTTCAAGATAAAGGTTTTGTTTATACTGTATGAATTAACTTTTGTTCTTGTCTTGGAAATATTGTAATTCATCCATACAATGTAGTTATATGATTGCACAGCAATGTACACATTGTTATTTGTTTATTTATTTATAATAATTATTAATTAATGCACAAAGCAATCAAATGTTGTTCTTCATTTTATTATTATATTATACAGAAGTAACATATTGCGGTCCATTGTGGATTTTAACAGATGCATCAGAGACAAGTGAGTGTATTGCTTTATGTTGTAATCAATTTACTTTACAAAGTTTATTGTAGTTTTGTGTGCTCTCAGTACTACTAATAAGTAAGTAGCCTACATATGGCCTAATTACCTGTTAGAATATTAAGATTACTGTATGCACTGTGTTTGTCTATACAGTTGTAATCATGGGTGTAGTGGGGGGTAAATACTGTTAACCATTTATTTGTGAAATAGTAATTACTCATTTTCATTTAGTTAATTGTCATTTACCCAATTTATTGTTTGTTTCCAGCATTTTTATTCAGATCCTTTTATTTTATTTTATCTGTGGCTACTGCATATATAGCTATATACTGTGCAGTGTGTTTATCTATATGGTTAATTGATTTATTGAATTTTTTTGTTTATCATTTATCCATACGGTTTGTCCGGTGGTTAAACCACCTTAAACAGGATAACGGATAACCAATTCAGAGCTTGTTTTCAATTGTCTTTTTAATCTATACTAGGATTTGGTCATCTCATTTCACCCCTTCTAGCCATGACTGTCCTGACTAGAGGTATTGGAAAACCAAAATGATGGCTATAAATTTCTAACATGTGAATGTATTATATTTACCTGTAGGAGCTATAAAAACTGTTTCTGAACACATTTGAAGCAAGAAATAACCTATCCCATTACCAAATCTGCAATCAGATCTACAGACTAATATTAATACATTTTCCATTCGATTACTACTGCACCTGGGCAGGCATGTTACCTTACACTTTCACCAAGGAAAGAGTGTAAGTTATTTAATCTAACATCTTAATCGAAATAAACATGTGGCTTATAATAGTACTGTTACAGAATAGAGAAATACAGTGCCTTGCGAAGGTATTCGGCCCGCTTGAACATTTCGACCTTTTGCCACATTTCAGGCTTTAAACATAAAGATATAAAACTTTAATTTGTTGTGAAGAAGCAACAAGTGGGACACAATCATGAAGTGGAACGAAATTTATTGGATATTTCAAACTTTTTAACAAATAAAAACGGACAAATTGGGCCAGCAAAATTATTCAGCCCCTTTACTTTCAGTGCAGCAAACTCTCTCCAGAAGTTCAGTGAGGATCTCTGAATGATCCAATGTTGACCTAAATAATAATAATAATAATAATAATAATAATAATACATTTTATTTGTATTGCGCCTTTCTGAATACCCAAAGCGCTACAGCAGTACAATTCAACAATAAATACATAAAAATATAAATGCAACAATAAATGGAATAAAATACACTTCCAGTGTTCGCAATTAAGATAAAAACACTATCTTAAAAAGATGTGTTTTTAACTCTTTCT
>JACXGM010003759.1:0-40474 GCA_016801145.1 Umbra pygmaea
GTGTGTGTGTGTGTGTGTGTGTGTGTGTGTGTGTGTGTGTGTGTGTGTGTGTGTGTGTGTGTGTGTGTGTGTGTGTGTGTGTGTGTGTGTGTGTGTGTGTGTGTGTGTGTGTGTGTGTGTGTGTGCACCATTTCATGAGTGAGAGCGGTGCAATGAAAGACTCTGACCTCCAGCTGCACTGACATGAGCTCTCGTCCCTCCGCGACCCACCTTCAGTGCACCACGGAGTAGGAAAGAGCAGGTGGACCGGCCACACAGGGTGGCACTCCCTTCTGACAACAGGAGCTTTTAAGTACTCATTCTTCTTTTATCTAAACTGTCTGCATTTAAATCAATCAAAGCACTTACATAGTCCAGCCAGGACACGTGTACAAGGGAAGCTACTGAAATGTGGTAATGAGAAAGAGAGAAGAAACACTAACGACAGAGTGAGAGATGCTCTCTGTCCGTAAGATGGTGGGTGGGCTGACTCGACTTGATTTCACTCCACAACCGAAAACCTAGCCCTCTTCTTTATCAACTGTTAAAACCAGTGTGTACTGCCCTAAAGCAACAGAAACTACCAGAATAGGAATGTCTGACTTTATGCTCTGTTGCCTTGAGGACATTTCCAAGATGATAATGATCAATGGGGCTGCTCAAACTTCCATGTCATAACAAAAATTAAAAACATTTTCACTTGACCCTCCCGAAAAACAACTATCACACCTTTCCACATCATTACCAATAATGATTACTAACAATAACTGTAGCCACACCGTGTTCCTATAAGTGGATGTTGGTTTTGCTGCATGGGCCATAGATTAGTGCATTACCCTGCCCAGCTTAATCATCTGCAATCAGTGCTGGCTAAAGACAATGATCCACTCGTGGGAAATTATAATTTCTCAAAATGTTCTGTGCTAGTACACACTATAAAACAACTCAACCATGGCATGCGTTTTTAGCAGCAACATTAAAATGCCTATAAACAGAAAATGGAAAAATATCGCTTTTTTAACTGCCAAATAGTAATGAGGCAAGTGTCATTAAAATTGAAAGGCATGTTGCAAAGAAGCCTAGACATTATCTGCCCATACAAATTCCAACACTTCCGCAATAAACCAGCTTGTTTTTCTTTTTTCTAGCAATTTAATCCTTCTTTCATTGTCCAGCAAACAACATCCTAATCATATTAGCAACTAATGAGAGTTTTTACATCTTTAGATCACATTTTAAACAAATATTTTAAATTAAGAAACGGCTATTATTTGTGCTGCACTTGGTTAATAAAGTTTACCCTCCAGTTGAATTTTGAGACATTTGTGCACAAACTGCCCGTGTGCACACTGCTGTGTATATAATGCAATGCAACGATGGTTTATAGAAAATAAAAAGTAGGCTAAAGGAGAACACATTTGTATTTTTTATTGCATTTTACATGAATTCCATCCTGGTTTTCCCCTTCTCCCAATTAAACCCACAGTAGCCCAAATAGTGAGTTCATCTTTTCATATTCGAGGTGGATGGTTTAGTTTCGATAAATGCACACATTTTACCCCAGAACTACAGAATAAATGCATTTAGCACCGAGTCAATTATAATTCACTGTTATTAAGACTTGGCGCGTAATGGCTCACCTATAATTGCGTGAGAACACCCTGTGGCATGAGCCGCATGACAGACAGACAGACAGACAGACAGACAGACAGACAGACAGACAGACAGACAGACAGACAGACAGACAGACAGACAGACAGACAGACAGACAGACAGACAGACAGACAGACAGACAGACAGACAGACAGACAGACAGACAGACAGACAGACAGACCGACCGACCGACAGACAGACCATCACATCAGAACAAATAACACAGCACTCAAAATTAGTATCTTCTTTAATATGTCATATTGGCTGTTTTATAATGAATGTGTAACAATTAAAATGCATGTTTAATCTTAAGATGATACATCTCAAGAGACTATCCTGGGAATAAATTCAAATCTAAAATGTTTAATGTTAAATTATCCTGTCCTAAATTGCCTCTCCTGAACTAAGACTTGGAAGGTCCTACTAATGTATGCAAGCAATAATACTTAGTCCTTGGAAGTGCTAAGCTTACATAAACGCTGCTCTCCGGGCATGTTAATAAACACGCCTCATCTTTGTAGTGAATGATATATACGTATATATTGTGAGTTTGTGGGATAATGACCAGGTAATTAAATGACCATAACTCGCTGATATTAACTCAGGAGATCAGTTGAAAAGTGTTTAATTGCACTGTCAAGACACTGAAAAGAAATGCTCCCCCTCCCTGCCATGACCCACTTCAAAATTAAATGAATTTATTTGCCTCACTCTTTTGACGAGGCTACGCCTGATATGCGGGCATCAAAGGGACGCCACAGCCATACGAGAGCCCACAGCTGACTGTGATATATTTTAGAGGTGAGCAAAAATCATAGTTTAATTCTGCACTATGTAACTTTCCATTAATTTGTCCTGTCGGCGCGAATTTTAGTTAGATTGTTTTAATGATTTCTTATGTTTTTACTGAACACAGGAATAAAATGCTACTGGGACAATAGCACCAATATCTAAAAATACACATGATTATGTTGACCAAAATATGCATTTGTTTCTATTTAGATATTGTGAATTTTCGATTTTGCTATTTTGCTATTCTGCTATTCTTTTTGGTATTTTGTATTATTTAAGTTGATATTTTCAAACCCTGGGTCAAATATAGTTCCTAATGTTTAATAGTCCTTAAACATCGTTTTTTGGTAGTTTTCAAAATAGTTAGCTACACACTGCAGGTTTAAATGAAAAGACTAAACAACACCAACAAAAACAAGCCCCACTTTATCCAGACAAGTATAGTTCTACTTCTACCACATAAATCCAACCGTCACAACCTATGATTTAATATTATAATTGTATGAACCAAAAATATGGGCGAATAGAAAACTCAACATATGGTAATTAATTTCGCAACCAATAGGAATATTGAAAATCATAATTTATTTTATGTCAAACACTTTCGCAACAGACTGACCTCAACCATCTCGCAGAAAGTCGCATTAACATGCGGACACAGTTTCCCGCGAATGTTTTACCTGCGTCTGTGCCTAAGTGCGGTTTACACTGCTAAACATGCAGGTGGGGAAAGATGCTACATACAATGCAAAGTCCTCAGTTGTTCAAAAGACTCCTCTCTCTCCATTATCACATAATTTCAGGCAGTCGTCGGGTTGTGAATAAGTGATGTAGAAGTGTATTGTCTAATGGGGCATAGGTTAGAGACAGGCGTCTTTATTCTGTCGGCATGAGTCGTTGAAGACAAAGGCAGGAGACAGACGGTCTAACCTTTGATTCTTTAGAGGAAGGGTATCGCCATGTGTCAGTGAACGACACATCGTCCACAGTCTCGCCCCCAACCTTAAACTGTCAGAAACAATAGGATCACTCCTCAAGTGTCTACAAGAATAAATTTCAACTATCCACCCAGATGGCAATTGGATTAGCGAGTGTCTAACCACCACATGTTAACCTAATTGACATAAAAGTGAAATTTGAGAATATTGTAGCCAATCCCCAAGCAACATATTTGACCCTATCCCAAATAGCTCAGGCTGAAGACTACGTGACTCAAACTGTTGCATAATGACTTGTGCAACGTTATCTTAAACTTTTAAACCAGCAATTTAGAACAGACCATCAGTTGCTGGAACATGCCAGGTATGAAACCGAAGTTTATTTTATTTGGGTGATTATCAGAAAGATTTCTCTGTATTTATGAATTAAACAAATGAGGCTACTTAATTACATTTCCAAAACAGCCATCAAGTCAAAGGATCAGACCCACACACACGAGTTAAATCCAACCTCATAAATCGTAGACAGACCTTAGCTGTCAACAATTCATTTTTCACAACCCATGTAACCTGATACATTATGTAAAGTAGTAAAAATGATTTTAACACAAGGGATGGATCTAATAAAATAATTGGTATAAATCTCAATTTAAAGAGGTGAATTCAAATGTAATTTCATCTAACTGATTCATAACCAATCAGGGATGAGATAATTTCACACAGTGCTCAAATTTAAGTACATAATTGGTGCCTCTTGTTATCTGCTCAAATGTAATATTGAAAGGTAATTTATGTTTTATTTTTCTTGTAAATGTATATAATATCAAACAATAAATATCACCACTAAATAAACTTTACTTTTTAATTATTATTATCATTTTTTTAACTATTTCCTTATCAGAAAATGATACAATCTAATATACAGTACATTATGAAAAGTTGTACAGCTTTGTATTTATGTTTAAAATAAGGACTCACTTTTATTTTTTAATATGTAGATATAAATATATATATTTTTTTCAAAATATATGACCATATTGTCAAGGAAAAAAAATTAGACAAACATACATCTCAACATGAAAGTTATAAATAAGGGTCCAAGTGAAGATCTTTTGGAGTAGAGTGGGCCTTTAGAATGTTCTTAACATCTGTGCTGCCTGCTTTAAGTTGCAATAGTCAGTGTTAGCGGCAGCCACACCCTTCTACTACCATTTCTTGGTAGTTTTTTAGGACCACCTTGTCATGTTCATCCAAGTAAAGCATGGAGATGGCACTGAGCTCTGTGGGAACACAGCATGCCTTGGGAATGTTGGTGTTTACTGAGTTCACCAACGTTTGCACAATGGCGTGGTTGGTTGAGTTCAGGTGGTCTGCAAGGGGGAAGGGGCATTCTCCCTGGCAATAGTAAGCCTGGTACCCAGGTGGTGCCACAATCCAGTCATTCCAACCTACATCACTGAAGTCCACATAGAGAGCGTGACGGCGGCAGTTCCGGTTGCGCTTCCGGCCACGCTGCTTTGGGCTGCGCTTGGCTCGACGCGTCAATGGGTGGCCCTTGCCATCATGGCCAAATGTGACCAGCAGGGGGCGTACCTGCTCCCAGTCCTCCCCAGGCTCCTGGTGCAGTGAGCGGCTGATACGCACGTGGCGGCCCTGGTGGTATGGTGTTTGGTTTAGGGGCTGGACCTCCACAGCCAGACCGTGGTTGGGTAGGTTTTCCCGTGTCCAGCGCAGTACAGCGGGGCTAACATCGAAACTCTCCCAGCGTGAGGTATTATGGCGCACCAGCCGTGTGTCCAAGAGCCGTGTGATTAGCTGCCCAGCCCGGGGGGGCTTTAGCACCTCGTACACATTTATCCGGTGGAGCCCCTCCTCACCCCCCCCACTTCCCAAAATGGCCAGGTCAATCTGCTGCCGGAACAGACGCAGCTCAGCCGACGAGAGCAGCTCGTCCTCTGGGATGCTGCTGAGGTTGAAGACGAAGCGAAGTGGGAGGGCCTCTACGTTCTTCATCTGATACTCACCTGAATGAACCCGCTCCATGTGCTCTGAGAAGGAAAACAGGACATGGTCAATGTCAGACCTTTCACCAAGGGAGTCTGTATGGGCTGGTATGTTCACTCTAACAGCAGCCTGAATAGGTTTGATTTAAGAGTTAATCCCCGATGAACTGAAGTTTGTAATTGCTTCAGTTCAGATTCAAGTTCAATAGGAAGAAATTGTTCAACCCTAGAGCCCTCAAAGGAAAGACCTTTCATGAACATTATAATATTTTTCTACCGTCTGTTGTTTAAATTAGATCCCTTTCTGTCAATAATTGCAATAGCACGGTTTCACATGGCCTGCAGCTACGCTATGCACATATCAAACACATACTGCAATCACCCCTCCCTATAGCACTGACTTTTCTAATAGTTTCTACACTGACAATGCATACTTACTACTAGCTTTACTTACTACTGCTGAGTGGTTGTTCCAACTAGCTATCTTAAACTGTTTGTAAGTCACTCTGGATAAAAACATCTGCTAAATGACAAAAACGTAAATATGCCAAACAAAAGATTTGGGCTTGGAAACGCCTCTGGGAACAGAAAATTCAAATATAATATTTCTATACTTCCTTGTGTGTATCCCTAAGGATCATCCAAGACTTCACACAATGCCTTTCTCTGAGCACTTTGCTGAAACATGCATCACTTAAGGGGTGGTGATTAACGTACCACAGCTACAGAATAAACACAGTGGAAGGTAGCTGTTCCATGCACAGTCTGCAGATTTCTGGCAAGATCTCCATTGTTGGGTAAGGAATGTTGTCTACTATTTTCATGCTCATTCTGGCCCTGTTATTTCACACCCAGGCCTTAATCTTACCCAGGTGGTTCTCATTATTAAAAACTGCTGTCTTTTGATTGGCTTTACATTTTGTCAACTGGGGAAATTTCTAATTTCATCATTAATGATCATTACTTTTCCTACATATAATGGTGGTGGACAGGGTTGGGTAGAGTACTGAAACTCTGTACTCAAGTAAAAGCACTGTTACTCATCCCAAAATGTACTTAAGTATAAGGAAAAGTACCACCTGAAAAAACTACTCGAGTAGGAGTAAAAGAGTCCCTGGTCAAAAAAGTTATTGAGATTTTGTTATATTTTTTCCATACATTAACACCATAGTAACAACAAGAAATTTTAATTTAAGAGGGTACAGTACAAACACAAACTGCCTTTTTCCTGTTTGACTAGGCATTTGTTTTCCAGAGTCAGCCTATATTAATGCTTGAATAGAAAACCAAAATCAGTTACAAAAATAAATAATACTGTATTAGCAAAAAGGTTCTGAGCTTAATTATGAGTCAGTAAAGTCTAATATGTGTATTTAGCATAAGCTGGTTTAAAAAAAAATTCAGCCCAGTATGGCTCTTTTACTAGTAAAGATGAATCCTGCACAAGACACAGATCCGTTTTCTTACTCTCTTTCAATCTTCCATGCCTGCTCTGGCCTCTTTCTTCTAGCTAGGGCTCGCTGCTCTGCACTAATGTGAAACACTGCTGTATATAACTAAGTGGTGTCACATGAATCACAACACTGATTAAAGCAAGCGTGCAAGTACCAAATATGGCACTATGCATTTAACAATTCAATTACAATTAAAGCTATCAGTGTGTTTTTAATGAGCAATGTGTCCCTACCGTTAGTTGACTAAAAGATGTGAAGTTGTAGATAACCTTTCTGCATTACAACATTAACGCCCGAGTCAGACCATTTGCGCCAATGCAGTTTGGTAAGGCAGGGGTACATTAATTTTCAATAGAATGCTGCATTTGGCTTGCATCACTTGTGTTGCAGAAGCAGTTGCAGTGCATTTTGTGTTGTGTGATTCATCCTTTGAAAAATCAAACAGATGCTTCAAATTTGCATGCGTTGGACACACACAAGTAGGAAAAGGTGTTTTGTTACAAATATATTAAAAAATTCATTAGTTTAATACTTAAAATGTTTTGTAAAATCCTATATTGTTTTTATGTTATTTAAGCTAATTTATAGCCAATTATAATGTCTCCCCGTGAAAGGATGAGTGAAAATTCTAGATAAATAACTGAGATGACACCAATATTGAGAAAAGCGTTGGTAATCACGCTGTTGTACATGGAGTACGAGTCCCAATGCCCCTGCCAACCGCAAAGGTCTGTATGGGTCCAAGAGTGTAGTAAAAAAGGCAAGCAGGCTGGGAAGGTAAATTTTTTTGTTTTTGACTCTAGCTATCGACAGACGTGACATACAAAAAAGGTCTTGCAGAGACTGCTAAAATGATTTGTTCCTCCGTGGCCTTCCGGTTTACAGTGCCAAAATGATAGTTGCATGGCTACGTAAAAGTTTAAGCAACGTGATGTATTGATGCAATTGGTCTGACTGGGGCGTAACATTAGTTTGTCATTACGATGCGACGGCAGAAAAGCAAACTAGCAAACTATGACAGTGTTGGTTAGCTATGTTTTTGAGCAAACCCAAACATATACTGTAACATCTTTGAACATGTACTTGGCAAATGGTTTCGTCCATTTCCCTACTCCTTTTCCTCACATATCAGTGGTCTGTCATTGTGAAGCGACCAGGTGAAGAGCTGCCGTGTGACCTCAGGTTGTGGGAGCTGTGCATCACCATAACTAGTAGCTTGAGACTGGCAGGAGAAGCAGGTGCATAAGACTTTTTTCCCTCAACCAAATTCTGTCATTGCCTCAGCAGCACTAACATTAGCGTTAATGGTGAATTGAAAAAAAAGACTGCCAGTTCTTTTTTAACTTTACCTTTTTCAATGTCGGAAATGTATTTAGCTATGTCTGTGCTTGCACTCCCTCTGTGCAGACTAAAAGGGAAGGGAACACGCCATCACCAAACTAAAATTAATTCATGACCCAAAAACAAATAAATATTTTTTGGGCAAATTATTGAAGACAAAATTATAACGAAAGAGTAGGAAAAATGTAATGGAGAAAAGAGTACGTAATAAAAAGAAAATACTTGAGTAAGAGTAAAGACTACAGCCCCAGAAAGAAACTAGAAAAGTACTTGTTCCTCTGAAACTACCCTTTTTACTCAATTGCGTTACTTGTGACGTGTTACTACCCACCCCTGGTGGTGGAGCAACAAAACAGCAAACACCTAAGTGGAGGCCTGAAAAGTACCGTAATCCCATAATTTTACTGAATAATTCAATGATTTATAGCATCTTGCCTTTGATGCATTTTTATAGTACAGTTTTTCCATCTTGAACTCTATGTTTCTTTCCTTCCATAGTTACCCTTCCATAGCTGTCATTGTAAACTTGAACTTGGCGCCTCCGTATCTTGTTACATTCTACTAATCCTGAAAAAATGCACTCAATTGGAATTGACATGAAAACAACATAGTTTGATCTTATTCTCCTGCACAAAAGAAGTCTTCAGGCGGGTTATTAGCATAGTTTGACAGCAGGAAACAAAACACCCAAAGAGAGCGATAGAAAGAGATCTACAAGACAGCACACACACCCCTCCCACCCACACAAACAGCATCATAGACAGGTGGTAGAGCCTCCTTGTTCCTCAGTGGCCTTGGTGCTGTGCCGTGTTAGACAGGGCCCATTAGGGCTGACTCATCCCTACTCCCTGAGGACAGACCTGTTCGTCTTCAGCCCCCCAGGTCTGTCTGCCTGTGTGTATATCCAGCCCTCTGTCCACAATCATACACTACTGTCATACTGCGTATGATACCTTGATTATTAGAGCACACAATTTTGATTTGTCGTGTCCATAATCTTACTACACATATGTATCCTTACCTGTCTTGCCCTCAGTTTTACATAAACCCTGTCATAAAATGGTTCTTTCCAATCGGGCTCTTCATACTACACTTATATCTGGTGTAGTATTCAATGTAAATGTCTCTCTCTTACACGAATGATCAATGAACAAGGACTTCTATGGTACCTCTGATTTGTCAACGTAATTTAATAGAATCTGGTATACAGAAAGATTCAACAAATTATCATGTTTTTGTCCCACTACAATGTAAAAAATGATTTGTTGACACAACTTGACTTAGTCATCTTTTTGCATTGACTGATTAAGTTCAGTCAACAGTAGGAGTTAAGTTCATATAACATACAAGTTAAGTGAACTTAACTCCTAATGTTGGCTAAACTTAACTGAGTCAATGCAAAAAGATGACTTGGCTAAGTCAAGTTGTGTCAATAAATCATTTTTTTACAGTGTATCACACACGAGTTAGTCAATCCAGATTGCCTTACTTTTTGTGCCCACATTGTTGGCAGGAGGGACTTTATTTAGAAGACTGTAGAGTAGCATTAAAGATAATTGCATGTTGAGGAAGTTCCCTCTAAAAGTGCCTTAGCTCTATCTTAGCTGGAGACACGAGAGAGGCTTTTTTAAGCCCTTATGCTGGGTGGGGTGAGAAGTGTAACTCAATAATATGAAGGTATGCTTTTGCTTGAACTGCTAACCAAACACGCGGCAGGCTTTGTCCGACCACAGATTCCCTCAGAAGGAGGGAAACTTGTCTGAATGAATTCTTGCCCCCTTTTTGGCCACCATTTTGTAACCACATCCTTAGATTTAATAGTTTATGTTGAAAGTGGGAGGGGATGTCTACCATTTAAGTTGAAGTAACCTAGGAAATGTTTCATTTTTCCCTCCTTACTTTTGATGAAACATGGGGATTTTTGCTTATGGGTCCACACCCAGGCTAATGAAATAGGTGGTGGGAGAAATATATGTATCTGCCATTACCCTTAAAAAAGTTGATCTAATAGTGATGACATGTCCCTTCCAGAAAAGGAGTACTTTAATTGTCTTTTTAGAGTAACGTAAATATTCTATACAATATAATGGGTCATGGACCTTTACTGTACACAGAAATATGCAGCTTAGCAATAATTAGAAAAAGAGGACCACCTCTGAAAATAAGGATGTACTCAAATTCCATTAATGTCCTACAAGCCAAGTATTGCACAAAAGCTATATTTAATTTCCCTATCTCTTTACCTTCATGGTGGAATCCCCTCACAGTGTTGGCACGGCTAGCTGACCTCTCAGGGTACTCAAAGGCTGCATCATGGACACCGGCCTCTTCTGCCTCACCAGACTGCAGCCGGTAGAGGTCCAGCAGGTAGCGTGGCACGGTGGCGGAGCGACTGGGCCGGGGGCGCCCCTGGAGCCCAAACATGTGCAGCAGCGTGGCCTCAAAGTCCCGCAGCAGTTCATGGCTCTGACCAGCCGTCTGACCATGCAGGCCCGGCGCTTTCTTCTTTCCTTCCTCAGGTATCAGACTAGCATGGTTGCTCTCTCCCAGCAGGACTTGGCATAATAAAATGACCATCAGCATTCGATTACCAGGAATCATGATGTCTCTACAAGGTGAAGACAATGCAAAGTTGGAAGAGAGAGAGTTCAAAAGGAGGACAGGGCAGTGACAGAGGGAAAAGAAAGACATCTTTGTTTTAATTGACGTTCGTCTAAAATTTCTGCATCCTATTTTTCCAACATACAGCCCTTAACAAATGTTCTCACTGTAAATGCACTCTAATTGGTCATAATTGTCCTGTCCGGCTTGTTTACAGTGAAATAGCCTACGATCAGATATCCTCCCTATGTAGTTATCTGTGGCGACGGGCTCCAAGTGTAAACAGCTGGTTTAACAACACAGCTTTTTGAATGGAATCTGAGGCCCATTCCTTTAACCCCCTCCTCCTCTCTCCTATGGCTCTCTCTTCCTTCTCCACTATGATTAGACAAATAGAAGAAGCAGCCCTTAGGTCAAAGCAAATTCTTAACTCGATAAGGGGCTGAGCTCCTCTGAGTCTGACCTGACCAAGGAGTCAAACAACAGACTATGTGCGGCACATTCCACCAACATGTTCAGTGTAAAAGTCCAAACAAAATTTTGTTCCTTTTTAGCAGCGCCAGTTATTTAGTATTGGTAGTTATTTAACTATGAACGTGACAAACCTCATATCAACTTTCTCAGAAAAGGAAATCTGTGGCGATGGTGTCTTATGCCTTGATCCACTTACCGACAGAAAATAAAGAATGGGAAAACAGTCCATGTTTGTTGGGAGCCAGCAATGGACGCGTTCCTCCAGGAAATGTTATGTGGTACTAGGGGGCTGCTTAAGAGCGTTGGAGTGACCCTGTTCCTGAAATTTACAGAAGAGAAGAAAGAGATTGTAGACATTGCAGTCTAGCCAGCATAGAGGAAATATACTTCTGGCAATGGCTTAATGTTTGTCTGTAAGAGTATTTTTATGGCTGACTTTAACACAAAAATATGTTAGGTAAAAAGGTTACGCTAATGTTCAAAGAGAAACTTTGAAAGAACATTTCACAAGTATCACAAATAACTAATAAAAGAAAAGATAGCAGCCAAAACAAAGTTAAATGTCATTATACATTTTCTTAGCATACTTTTCAGATATCAAGCCACACTTCACTAGAAATTAATCCATCTATTCAAAAACGTTTTTGTCCTTGTGGAGAGCATGCATTTACATAAACGCTACATGGTCTTCACAGAACAAACAGAGAGAAAGACAGACACAGTTGACCCCTGCTTGTCCACCCTCCTCATTAAAGACAGCTATCATATGGTTCATGATTGCTCTGTATTCACTGGTACAGGTTCAATCTGCATCCCAGTGACCGTGTCCGCTTGTCTACCAAATGGGTTCAACTGGCTTGTTCAGGCACCCCCTAGCTCTGACCTGTGAACAGAACACCCATCTAACTGCACCCATTAAAGAGACCCCCCCTTCCCCCCACAGTCCTCCCACTCACCCTCCATTGAGGTCTGTGAAGCAGCTGATGACAGGGTGTTGCTCTGCTCTTTGACCACACTAACATCAATAGGCCCAAACTCAACTACCATGGACTGACACAAATACTAATGCTTCTCACCATCTTGTCTTCACACACTGCCTACTATTGGGTTAAGTTCCACATATGTACTTGCAAACTATCTTTATCTTGAATGCCTCATTGAAGATCACTTCATTTCCATACTGTAACCACAAAAGTGTGTGCTCTGACTTTATTGCTCCTAGAGGCTTGCTTTCCAACCTTATAGGAAGTATATTTTGTTTGAAGACCTACTTTCTGCGCCACACATGAATTTACCCTATAATATTGTATGGAATTGAACAAATGGCAGACTGCAAACTGGTCAAAGGGTCGCTGGTGTATCATTCTTGGTGTATCATTCTTGGTGTATCATTCTTGGTGTATCATTCTTGGTGTATCATTCTTGGTGTATCATTCTTGGTGTATCATTCTTGAACAGACATGTTAAAAAAACAACCTTGAGCATGGAGGCATTTACCCCAAATGTTTCCCTGTAGTCAGTCTGTATAAAAACATTTGATACTGCTAATTAACATGTAAAATAAAACAAGCCAGGATATTTTCAACACTTGAGTATATCAACAACGAGAATAAAACAAGTCAGACTTCGACATCCAGCTGAATTCACTTCAGAGTTACAGCGAGGATGTGTTGCTGTATCTTAGAGTATTGTCTTTTCCTCTCAAGTCACTTCACCCATGTCCCTGTCCTATAGATGAGTCACACCAATTCATTTGTTCTATGACATCACTACCAGAGAGACATGGTCCTTATGGATATCATGCTTAGGAAAATGCTCAATCACACAATAAAACGTAATGTTTGTGAAAACGGGCCTGGACAAGCAACAGTACTATATAGCGGCCACTTCATCGAGTGACAGTGACTCTGTGAGCACTTCATCATCAGTTTAGAGGCCATTCCACTGGGCATTACAAAAACAAGGATGCATATCTACAGGAACGTAGCGTATAAAGGCAGTGTCTGCGTTTTTATGTGTGTGTAATTGTGTGTGTCTCTAGGTTCACATCTCAATATTTATATTTGTCCCTCTGTGGCTTACTATACATGTAATAATTAGCATTTTTATAGCAATCAATGTTGACCTTTGTGTGACCTTATGTTCTTGGTCATCAAGAAAAGTTCTGTGAGCATGTGTCTGCCAGTCTGTGAAAACCATGGTGATGAGGCAGTTTGATTTTGAAAATGGTCAGCTCTGTTCCTCATGGGGTAGGGGGAAAACGTGTGTCCATCCCTGACAACAAACGCTCATTGTGCGCAGAGGGCCTCTCCCGTGATTACAGCAGATCAGACTGCTCAAAACAACAGTGACTAGAGCACTTCTTACAGTTAAACTGCCCAAGCCACTTACTTAAATGGATGTTTTCACAAAGTAGAGGAATGACAGTGCCAGTTGATCTTAAGAGCATACAACAATTTTACATTCATGATACCATGACGCTCATCACAGTTCTTTCTTGTTCTCCCCTTACATTTTCAAAGGCTGTTTGTAACGATAAATAACTATGTCTGATCAATAATAAATGCACATTACTCATCCTGTTATTGGGATGACCAGCTGTAAGGCTGGCATATGATAGGGTAGAGGGACAGTTAGAAAGTGTAACATACACTGTCTGAGTTTTGGACCAAATGAGAGACAGCTCCATATTTTGCAATGAATGTACTGTAGCCCAGGGTGCAATTAGGCCTCGGCAGTTGGCTTTCTCTAGCCTGGCCTAGTCCTCCTCTTCCCCAGGCCTCCCTCTATGTGACTCCTCTCTGTCCCTCCTCCCACTTCTGTCCCTTTAGTTTGTCCCTCCCTCCGCCCTTCTCCCCAACCAAAGATAATGTGTTCAGACTATGCACATGGCCATTTAGATGTGTTTCCTGAGGAATTTGACAGGAATTAGGGTGTAGGGGTGTACGTCTCAGGGTTTTGGGGGCAAATTTCTTAGGCTAGTATTTTAATTACATTTTTTTGTTCTTTTGCACATTGTTAATTTCACAACTGTGTTTATATTCCTAGTTTAATGTTTTATACAGTGGACATAATGTATTAATAAAAAAGAATGGTGTATAATATATGGGAACACTTGTAAAGCATGATACATTTTAATATATATTACCACATGTTGCATAAATGAACAACAGCAATGCAAAGAGGAATAATGATTTATTTCCTGTTAAGAAATGTTGGCAATAATATTTTCAACCAAAATTGTCTATATTAGTTGATTAATTGTGGGTAAAAAATAGTATATCATGCTTAAAATTTCCTATAGTTTTATTCAATGATTTGGTGGTTTACCATAGGTGTAAGTTGTAATAGAACAGCTACCAGTATGTCTTCAAGACCAAGACCACAGCTTGATGTGACAGCAAAGTTACCAAAGTGTGGAGGAAAGCAGGTTAATGAAGCTAATTGTTTATTGTTAAACTGTGCAAAAGGTTGGATTTTGTATCCAGTAAGAAAGTTTAGGTATTCAAACAGTAAATTACAACATTTGTTGTGTTAAAATTGTTGTGAAAAATATTGATTGAATTGGAAATAGACGATAACTTTAAAGGGC
Source organism: Umbra pygmaea (assembly GCA_016801145.1). NCBI lineage: Eukaryota > Metazoa > Chordata > Actinopteri > Esociformes > Umbridae > Umbra > Umbra pygmaea. Next base: position 14,828 of record JACXGM010003759.1, read on the forward strand.
ATGAGGTACTGTAAGCAGGCTGTAGGCAGAATCATATAGCCTGCAGGGGGGTTTATACATGCAATATATAAATAACCACATGCTTAAATTATAATTATACTTTTAAAAACTACAACATAAAACCATGTAAAAATTATAATAGACCTATGTTATTTTTTTATTCAATTATTTTGGCCCGCAACATGCTTTGGGTGACGAAACTTGTCCAAAAATAAATTTGCCAGATCTCAACTTTATTTCGCAATCCTGATGTGGCCCTTATGACAAAAATATTATCCGTGCCTAAATGTCTAGTCTCCCAACTATCATACCATACCAAATCCAGGTGCAATCAGTTTATAGGGAGCTTCATGTTCCCAGTGGAAAATTGTACTTCCATTACCCTCCAAGTCTAAAATACTTGTTGTGTGGGAAACTCAGATGTTTTACAAAGGTTTCAAGATATCACCTCTGACCTTTTACGTTTTTAACCAAAAGATAACAATCTGTTTTTAACAATGATAGTTTTATCGACTAAGATTTTGTAACTAGTAACTAGACAGTAGCTAACTAGTCTGACGTTGTTGTTGTAAATCAAGCTAACTTTAGTGACAGCAAAGTTAGTATATTTGTATGTAGCTATAAAATATTGTTTACCAAATTGTTGTGACAAGCAATTTGTTGAATTACATACATACTTTTTTTCTGACGTATCCTACGTGAAGCTGGCCAGCCTGTCTCTTTCGATGAAATAATGTTGTATATTATTAGTCAATGAAAATATACAAAATAGATAAGTAATGTAAATAGATAAGTAATGATAGGTGCACAACGGTTGGCTGGCGCTAGAGGCAGTTTGTTCAAAAATGTATCCATTAACCTATTTTTCTAGTTAAACATTTAACACATTTTACATATGTTGTTTTCTCTCTAAACTGTAAGCATGTAGTTACCGGTAGTATACATGGACACTTTCTCAAAATGTAGAAAAGCTATGTTCAAACTTACTTTCAGCTGCATGAACAAATTATCTCAGAATTAATTTGCTGTACGCTGTGGATGTGTAGTGGGATCATTCGTTGTTAATTCAAACAAATGTTATGTAATGATTTAACCAAGTGGAATAGGCCGTATGCGTCAAGCAGACCAGACTACCAACTTGTACGTGTTTACTTTGCCGCCTTGTGTTAATTAACTTTCCCACAAAATATTTACATTCAAAAGGCTACATGGATCTCCATTCGTACGCATGTTTCATTTTTGTTTTCGGTGGGGATAAACATAGGCCCTACAGTTATTCATTAGGCTGTTTGATAAAAAAAAAAAGGTATTATGGCATTTCATTGCGTTTTACAATTCACACATTCTAAAATTACGACTGGGTATCGACATAACAAAGAAGAAATAACCATCGTCAAAAAGATACGAAATAAACTGTGGTCCATAGATTTCTCGAACTGAGTTTCATTTACGCGTATAATTCATTTACGCAGTCTCTTCCTTTTTCTATTGTGTTCTAATCAATCAACGTTGATGTCTCGACATGTCTCTGAAATCTCGTGTAACAACCTGGCGATAAATGTTTATCGCGTCACTTATAATATCAAACCAAATATTGAAAATAAAGCGCAGTAGGCTATATAGAGCGTAGTAGAGCGTACAGGTGTCTTATCGTGCCAATTTAAAAATAAAAAGAATCGTACACTTGCCATTTACAGTAGGTAATACTCCAAAAGTTAATCTTTAAATAGCTAATTCTTCCAAAAAAATACCTTATTTTTTCACAGTTAAACACGTTCTAGCATAGCTACTTACATGCAATATGCATGTCAAGTTGGTCGGACATCGCTTCATTTGACCGGAATTGTGGGCAAAGAATTACGAGCCTACGTAGTTCCAGTAACATGGAATAAATGCAATGGTTTATGTTCATTATTGACATTCTGAGACTATGCTCATTACGATACTTTCACTATTTCAGTCATTTAGAATGTTGTTAATACGGAAGAACTACATAGGCCAGGCTTGTAGGATCCGTGAATAGAGTTCAATGTAATGTGAGGCTATATTGACAATATAATGGCATTCAAATAGGCTACCACACACATATGAAGTTTAGCCGCGCTTACCATCAGTATGGGTACAGGTACTATCCTCTAGAAGAGTATAGGGCAAAAGTGCGAGCTTTCCCCACGAAATTGAAGTCCAGGTGTACAGCATGTAGTGAAAACACAGAATGAACTTATGGTGAAGTACGGTGGTGCCTTTTGGATCATTAATTCCTTAACGACCCCTCAAAAAACAAGAGGCGAGACGATTGTGGTGGACAGAGTCGGTGTGGAACAGTGTAGGTTTGCACTGGGGCTTCTCCGATCTCCAGTTCATGAGTGCGGAACAGTCGGTCTCTAAAATGATCCAGCATCTATTACCATTGCAGTTTTTATGTGACCGCCCTATTTTGCCTTCCTGTCTCCTCCTATACCACACTTACGTTCTGCTCCCCCTGAGGGGAGGGGATGTCAAACCCACTGCCCAAGGGCACACTGCGGTCGGCAGGGGCCGGTTGCACCAGCTGGACGTAAAAAAGACGGTCTCAAATCCTAAATCGGGCGTAGCTACGGCCGATGTTCTGCGTATAATTTACACCTGTTGCACCAAATAAAAACAAGACTACTCGTAGCGAAGTCCAGCATAAGCAATGTGCGTCCGTGAATTCAGACTATTCCTAGTGATAGTTACTAGGCATTGTTTTTTCCTTAGATAAAATGAAGACAGGTTTAAACGTTCCAACGTTGCCCTGTGGCAACAGTTTCGTTGCAAGCCATAAAGTAAAAGAAAAGAGAAGCTACTATTAAAATTAGTATTTTATTTCGTTGTATGCTTAAATAATATTATTTTCATGTAGGCTAATTATAAATCCCATTTATAACTCAATTGATCCCTTAATTATATGTGCCTGCAAGAACATGGTAAATAAATCCTGTTTCTTTACTTCTTGTTCTGATTTACAAAGACAAATAATGCGTGCGTGTGTGTGCAGTGCACTACGGCAGTGTTTCTCAAACATTTTTCAATATTGTACCCCATTTTAATTGCCTTTTTAAGCCAAGTACCACCTGACCAGACCAAAACATTTTTGGTAGAAAATAAAATCTATATAAAAGGTTACAATAGATAGAAAAATGGTAGCTACATAGCGCCGGCAGTGATAGATTCACTAAACAACAAACTTTTTTAAACAAAAATGGTACATTTCAAATGTTTAGAATCCATCACTTAATTCATTCATCATTATAGTATAAATATTTAAGGAATTATGCATTTAATATTTTTAAATTAGCATTTTTGCAAAAATGTCATGTACCCCCTGCAGTAGCTACTCCAAAGTACCCCTAGGGGTAGGTAGGTACATGTACCCCCATTTGAGAAACACTGCACTATGGCAGGAAAAATGCAAAATACACAGAATTTGAGGCTTTAACCACCTTTAGTTAGACAAAACAATTAACATCGTCCTAACTTGAAAAAGATCACATAAAATGTATTCACCATTTAGCGTGAGGAAGGACAGAGAAGAATTCTTAACAAGCATTCATGTTCAATAGCTACTGTAGTAATGGAAAACAATGTTTTACGTATTGGGATGGATCGCAAAGCTAAAAGTGACTGATGAAGAATTGTTTGTAGCATAGAGTAACTTTAGTTCCGTTTTAATAACACATTCGCTATTTCCAGGCATTTAATTGATAATCCATATACTTAAAGCTGACATATCTTAATCTAGCCTGAAACACAGGTTATACCCTTTACCGTGTACTAATCTGAAACGTTTATTCAAACCCAATAATTGCCCACCCAAGCAGATGTTAATGCACCCAGCTAGTAATAAGAGACAGTACGATTTGTGGTCGCTGTTAACGTAACCAATGTGCCCTGCATCTTCAACTAAATAATAGGGTATTTTTCCCCCAAAATTTTGCTAAATCTTAATGCAGAGTCAGAAAAACAAGACATGTTAAATAATGTATATAAATTGGCACCATAGGTTGTGCTGCATCCTGGCTGCGCCTGCAAGCTACTAGACGTAGAATTTAGGACCAGTTGTAGTTCATTGAGAGCTTATGCCCAGCTGGTGCAACAGGTATGAATATAAAGTCAAACATAAAGGGCATCTTAGGTCGGACGTACAGTTACGACCTATTTAAGTCCAGCTGGTGCAACCGGCCCCAGAAGTATAGGGGTCGTGGGCAGGGCCGGCCCCAGGCATAAGCGAATTAAGAGGCTGCTTGGGGCCCAGTAGCCATAAGGGGCCCCCCAATCGAGTGCACAGGTGACTCTGCATGGTAGGAGGGGGCCCCCAAATCAAATTCTGCTTAGGGCCACCAAAAGGCTCGGGCCGGCACTGGTCGTGGGTGCAAGTAAGGACACTAAGACAGCTGAATACCATATAACAGGCTTTTATTTGCCAGGGTAAAAATGTAGGACAATGATAACTGGACGGTACCAAAACAAAGAAAACAAAGTTCCCCCACCCCCTTACTTGTCCTATCTCCCAAACACAAAACATTAAATTACACTTGCACATGGTCAAAGCACCATAACCAAACTTACAGTTGGTGGTCCACGCAAAAGTAACTAGTGTGCTTTAACAAAGGAGTTACCCTACGGTGATGTACACTCCAGAGCAGCTCTAAACTACTCCTCACTCCCTGTGAACAAAAGAAAAGGATTAATACAATTATAAACACAATACCAGAACACAGACAATTCACAATACTGACACACCCATACACCACTGACAATCTAATTAGGCCTAACACTCTAACAAACGAAGCTCTCACTCCACACAATCACAGAACACAAATATGTCCTGTTAAACCACAGCCATGCACCAAATACAGCTCAAACACAAATAGAGAGCTGAAGTACTGGAAGTACTGATCAATCATAAAGTGGCCTCAACCACAGCCATACACAAAGCACATACCCCAAAAAGAGCACACACATTTAAAACCAGTGAGAATGAGAGAAGAATGGCACAAAATGGCACAAATTATACACAGAAGGGTATGATGGGAGATGGTCATGATTGCTGAAACCAGGTGTACCGGATAACGGGGGGGAGGAGTCAGTGATAAGTGATGATAGGCAATCAGCTGAATCTGCACCACCTGTGGGAGACACAAACTGATGGGAACAAGCACACAGAACAGGACATCAACACAGCACATAGAATTACAGACACTGATACTGGGGGACGGAACACCCTCCTCCACCCACCACCCCCGCTCTCCAACACCTTAGATACCCCCCCCCACACACCCATCTACTGCGCTCTCTTGCTCTCTTTCGAAGAGAAACACATTGTAAACAATTTGTTTGGGCTGCCAGAAATACTTAAAACATTTTAATATAGGATGTAGGCTTCTTAAAGTTGTATTTGAAATGGTAATTTGTCTGAAATATGTAATACAACATTGGCAGCATTAATGCACACATCAGCTTTTTATGTCATCAATATGTATTTTCAACAGATCTGTAGAGGAATGCATTGATAAGCACCATTAGGGCTATATCAACTAATAAAGACAATTGGGTGTTGATTATAGTTATATTTTCTCGAATTCCTTTAATTGGTAATGGACAAACTATATTCCCATTCATGACCGTTTTATTTGTGTGTTCTTATAGAGGACAATCATCCAGGATTCCAGGACAATTTAAACTTGTTTTTTTTTAGAGACCTGCTAATAATAGCATAGAGCAGCCCTGTTCAACATTGGCCCTCAATGCCAGGTCCACTCTGTTTTTTTTTTCATTGCAACTCTCTAATCTGGGATTTATTTAGACCTGGTACAGAAGGTGAGTGCATCTAATTATAAAGTAGAACAGAAAACCAATAGGCTCCGACCCTCATAGACTAAGAGTTGAATACCCATTGCATAGAGTATAAGGTAGCCAAGAGTGTTACACCATTTTCACACAGGTATGTGTCCTGCAGTGAACATGTACTGCTACAGCATTGGATTGAATCCAAACTTTAGCCTTTAAGCTAAAACTCTCCTTATATCTATTTCACAAAATTATCTCAAATGTCCTAAAAAACAATAACACAGTTAATAATACAGTGCCAACTGTTGTGGCAAGGTGTCGACTGTAAAGGTTTACTTGAATATGACCCACCCTGCTTCCTCTTCTGATATGTTTTAAATATTAACTAAACCTCAAACTAAATAAATGAGAGCATAAAATGGAGTATAATCTGAAATCTTGGAGAGATAATACAATGACGTAGTCCACTGTAAACATTCCATGGTTTATAAAGAATGTCTTGACTAGGTAATGGTTAAACACTGCTCCTTCACTTTACTCCATGGCCCTTCAGGACAAGTTAAGTCTTTAAGACACATATTTTTAAGACTTCAGTGTAGAGAAATTGGCAACAATGAATGTTAAAGCCTTAAAGCTGCTCTGGATCTCTCTGGTTTTCTGGCTGGGGTCACGTAAGAGCCCTGAGAAATGCACTTCTAGTGTGGGGATTAGGGTGAAACTGAACAGTGGTCTATACAGGAAACGTTGGCAAGGGAATGTAAGGCAAATGGCTGCCATTCTTCCTCATGCTGTATTTACTTGTTGTTTCCCCTGTAGTCCTACATTAGTACACCAAACATTTCCTGTTTGCTTGCCATAAACCTTTGCGTGGTTATTATTTTGTTCCTAAAGGCATCCAGAGTGTTGTGGCTTTCTTAGATCATTGTACTGTTAGCTAATGGCTGTATTGTCTCAGACATCAATCTCCATGTAAACTGGTAATGCAGACGGTGCAGCTAATCATTGCAGTAGTCTGTGTTTTTGGTACATTCTACTGTCCTTTTACAGTAATTCGACAGTGAGCTTCTAGACAAAAGCTACACAGATCTGTGCCATCTCTTTATTACAAACCATTACAAAATGCTTTGTATCTGTTGATTGCTAGGTTAGGTCTAATTTACCATCAACATATATGATTGTGTAAACAGAAAATTTATTGCACACCTGTGACTGGCGACAGTGCAGGTCAGGCACCTGTGATGGTGGTATAGTTGATGAATATGTCATTCTTCCATATATGTACTAATTAAAGGATTCCATTTTGATCGAGGTCTAAAGAAGGTATTTATATGTCATCCTGTACAAAGATTACTACCTTCCAGATATGCAGTCTGTACCTCTTCAAAACTTTCTATAGAAGAAGATGGCATCGGGAGTTGACTCAAATTTTGGATAGTGAATATTAATTAATATTGTCATGCAAAGTCACAGATATGGGGCATATTCTTGTATTGCAGTCAGAACATTTGTTCCATTCCCAAAATTTAGATTTACAGCTGGATTGTTTCGTGCTGGATCAAGCATTTCTTAAATCGGGGTTAAAGTTACTATTTAAGGCTTTCCATTTCATTCACTGGCCCTCCTGCAACACTTGGCCTGTTAGGGATCAATCCCATCTCGAAAACGTTTTAGCTTGACAAGTCAATCAAGTGTACTACACAATAACAAGGACAGACAGCTGATGAAATGCAGACAGGCATGCATGCAGAGAGGAAACAAAAGAAAGTTTGGAAGGATGAAGTTGTTCTGTGTCCACATGGCCTCCAGGAGACCCTCTGGCCTCAGTGGAGATCCTTGATCGGCACAGTTTATAGAGAACTTTGCCTGGGATGGAACTCCCACACTTGGCAGGCCTGAAGCACCTGGCTGTGCGGGTCTCTAATGGAGCTCTACTTTGAGGTGTTGACCAGGCTTAGCCCCCCTGAGCCCCATCAGATCCTTCTGAGATTACCAACCCTGGGTGGTATAGGCCCACAGGCCTTGGCCGCCCAATCGCCGCCCATCCCTCAGGAAGTAGCCACCATCAATTTACTGCCTCAAACTCATGAAAATACCATACTTTTTTATTGGTTGTGCATCTTGTATGTCGTCCTGACTTTTCCTTCTCTGTAATTGCTGCAGCATTCCTCTTCATCTCTGTACATTTCGAGCTGAGTCATCAGGGAAATGCTGCCACTTGGCAATTCAAGAGGTCAGCTTTCCCGTGTCGGTATGTTTGCTGAGAGAGTGAAGGATTTGACCTCCACGTCCATGAGCCGCTAAATTCTGCTTGGAGCCGCTCACCTGTGAACGCCAGCTCGTAATCAACACAAGCTCAAAGGTGACCGGGGAGGGCAGACCCCCAGCCTGGTTTCATTACACACCTTTGTTTTCTCCTTCTTTCTTCAGACACTTAGTGAACTATTCACTGGTGTGGACACGTGCCACAGCCATTGATCAAACATAGCTTTCACTATAGGTCCCAGGATTCTCGCTGGAACATTCTTCAACCCAGCCGCCTCCTGTTCTTGGGTAATGGGCTGTGCCACAGCGCGTTTGGCCTGTAATCCTTTCACTTTACCCATGGATCTCAAAGCCTGTAAGTGGCGGGAGGGGTTATAGGGTGGGAATGAATGTGGTGGGGAGCTGAGGGGGGATTGCACAAACTATTTTAATCCCTATAATGGAATTGGCATGTAAACTCATGAATGTAGAAGTAAACACAAAGAAAATGAAGAAGGATGGTTCTTGGTTGAGCTCTTCCGGATGGGCGCTATGCTGATACTCAGCCTTCCCCTTTCTGTTAGAACAAAGAGAGGTCATTGCTTCTTCCTGACTGTCTTCTTCAGACCAAAACACTTTTATAAACATCATCAAGCTTTCTTTTACAAAGGTTTTGTATTAAATGTATACTGTGTCAAGTTTTGCAGTGTGATTATAGAACTTTCTTCTTCAGTGTACGGCTTAAAAAACTCTAGAACATTTATTTCATGACTTACAGGCAGTTTATGTAGATGGCACGATGATGTGTTACACTATGCAGAATTGATTTCTCCATTTGAACCGGAACAAGTAGAGGACAAGTAGTGCTCGCACAGTGTTTGTCAATAGGCATGCGCCGGTCTTTAATGTAATTATTATAAACCAGAGTGTAAGCAATCATTTTCTGATATTAATGTGGTTTGTGTGATTTTTTAATATTAAGTAATATTGTTTTTACAGCATTTGTAAACTGGTCAGCTGGAAAGAGAAATGAGTTCAATTGTTATTAATCTACAAATAACATTTTTATGTCAAAGATATTTTTTGTGGGGGGTTGTTATTGTCCATGAATATATCACTGACTATACGTTTAGCAAGAAATCATCATTTTGATAAGGTTTATTCTGAAGTTTGTATTCCTAAAGATGTTTTGGCCTGTAATGTAAAAACAATGAAAGCGGTAAAGTGTTTTTTATATCTCATAGCATTTCTCACACCCTATGTTGAACAGTAAACCTGGGTAACACAGGCTCCATTAGAGAAACCGTCAGTGACACTTTGTCCTGTTTTTGTGACTGAGCTTCAATCAGTAGATGATGGGAATGGTTGGCAGCTCAATTGCCAAGTGAGTGACAGGTCTTTAATATCCCTTCATCTCCTGTTGTTGTTGGTGCGAAGTAGCAACGGGTAGATGTTATCAAAGGCAGCCACTCAAGTGAAGGATGGCCTTTTTTGGGCCAGTTTCTCAGTGCCCAGGGATGAGACACTCTTGCCACAACACTGTCCAGACCCAGGCTGAGTGGAGCAACGCCTGATGCAAGAGCTCGATTGAGCTTTGGATGGTTACACAGCGGGGCTTTCTCAATGGATTAAAAAGCTTTTTTATCAGGGCACTGGATTGGCACTTAGAGATACTATTTTAATTAGAGAGTGAAATGGACGTGGTCTGGAATTTTGTCCTAAAAACCAGGCTAGGCCAGGAGGGACAGCTAGTAGCTTACCATTGATTCCTACAGAATGGACAGGTATATAGTGCAGTAAAGTTTAATGAAGTACCCAGAATAGCTTAGAACACAATGCTTTTATATCACGTTAGCATGGCTCTACACCCTTCAGGATCATTGATACTCTAGTTAGTCCTCTATATTTCTTAAAGCATTTCACATTCAACCAATCAAGTGATGTAAAAGCCTGTATCTTAGCTTATCTTATTACTATTTCAAAAGGCTATTCATATTTTTTATTGTATCTCAGGGCAAAGATTTACTAATCCAATTAGAAGAGGCTCACATTCTATGAACAATAAACATTTAGTTTTTTTAAATAAGCATACAAGCAATGGCAGCCGAGCCATAAATTATGTAATTGCAAAATCAGCTTTCTGAACTTCAGTGGCTTTAACGAATTAAAGTAACGAAATATACTACCCTACATTTGTTAATATACTCCAATCATTGGATGTTGCAAAGCACAGTATATACGTAGATGTATTAATCCAAAATACGCCATGGGCCAAAACATTTTACCAACCCATCTTATTTTAGTCAGATAGATGGGAGAACAGGTGCACTGGTATTTTCCAACTTCCTAGTAGCAGATGTATATTTATGCACATCTAGTCCTAAGCCCCCTGAATATTTTGGGCCACAGAGAAGCCCTTAATTTGGTGAGCGAGTGTTAACTGCCTATTTTCCAACCTTGACATTTGATTCTCCATATAAATCCCAGCGAGGACCTGTTATTCTTTGTAGAACGTAATTACATACTTTCAAATAAAACTTGAAAGGCACCAACAAGTTTTAAAACACAGTGTGTGCTCCCAAGCCATCGGGAAGGAATTCCAAGCAGTTGGAAAATGCTAACATCCCAGTGTGTGCAAACCGTGGGTAGGAAGATGGGACGCCAGGCAGACTGTCCAATGAAGGGAGGACAGAGAAATAAGATCAAATATTTCAATTTGTAATTCGCTTTGTAAACGAAAGGTGTAGACGAAAAGGGAAATTCTTACTCATGATCACTTTTCAATAAAAAAAGGAGAGGAATAGAAAAAAATAATATTTAGAAAAAAGCATTGACACATTAACAGAAAGATTATATACACAACAATAAATTACATCAAAGGACAAAAGCTGGGTAATATTGAGTGAATGTGCAAGGGTACAGGTTAGAGGTTTACTCACTCAGAGGTGGGTTTAAGTTAAGCAATAGGATCTGTAGAAATGTAGCACCAGCATATGTGATGTGTAATATCTGTGAAGTTATGACTGAGCATGTTTTAGGGTGTACACAGGGTTCTTTTAGGATGACTCACTGGTACCTCTTGCTGCACCTGACATTTGTAGGAGGAGAGAGAACAGTATTGGACTTGGGAGTGTTTGGTAAATATTAGGGCCTTTGTGTGAAACTACGTGGTGGAGAGGAACTGGGTGGCAGGTAGTTGGGACCGGTGATGAACACTGCTGTTCATGCCATTGAAGCACCTTGTAATCCAGGGCAGTGCAGTTGCCCAAACAAAGCAGTGGCACAGTGAAGATGCTCTAAGTGGCCCATGCTAGTCGTTTCAGCCTACTAAATTATAGGAGGCACTCTTGAAACTCTATATAATTTCATATTCATTTCTGCGGCTGAAACATTTGCTCATTTTCACAAAATGGTCTAAGCAAAAGAGATCTTTGTACACATTAAGATATTTAAATAAAAATGTTTTCTGTAACGTGAATGCCTACGTGGGCACAATGTTGTTTTGCCATTGTATTGGAATAATTATACATCAGTCACTTTCAACAGTGATAGACATTTGCAACATTGGTCATATCTTGAATGTACTGCATGTTTAAAATCCATTGAAATGCACCTTGGTGAATCAAAAACATTAATATCCCTGGGGATACTAAACATTTGACTGGTAGTGTAACTCGCAAGAGTTCAATACAATTATAATTTTAGTTGTTTTGTAGTTTTAGTCAAAACATTCATCTTTCTTATAATATTTACAGATTATTCATAAACTGTATGTTTTGCGTTATGTACTGTAGGTCACGTTTGTAGGAAATGGACCACATTGAATGAATGAATGAATTTTATTTATTTCGAGCAATAATAATATAACAGAAGTAATGAAGAAACATTTAGATTTCTATAGATATCTTTGTACAACAAAGTATATTCACCCTACATTAACAACATAATTAAATCCATTGCTCGAAACGGAGTGGGAAGAATTCATTAATTAAATTTTGCCCACCCTATTTTTCCTTTGCCAATCGAATTTTTGATCTCTTTATATGTCACCCATGTGGAAAAGAATAATTAAAATCAAATAATATTTTGATATATGGTTAGTATCTCTGATGCATAGGTGAGGAACAAAACATGAGGTTTATCCAGTATATGGAAAAATACTAACCATATAAAAATAAGATTTGATTTTAATTTTTCTTTTCCATAAAAAGAAGACATAAAATATTCGATTGACCAAGGGAAAAAAGAGGGTGGGCAAGCCATGAGCGGATCACTGAGGTTGATATTTTATCAAATGTTGTGTGCAAGGGACAGATTTATGAGCATGATACAGTTGGTAGAATAGTGACTTGTACGAATACTTGGATTAATTTAAATATACATTAGGGGTGCCAATATTGTTTAAACCTATGTTTTGCAGAAAGAAATATATACTATTCACTTAAATGAGAAGTTAACATGTTAAAGTGAAACTAAATGGCTGCAATTTAACACAATCCACAAGAAGCTAATGGTTCTCTGTAGCTAAATCATATCTATTTTATACAAATCACCCAGCGTTCGAGTAGTTACACATTTTATTTCCATGCCTTTGACAATATCCTGTGTAGTTCTCCAAGAGTCCCAGCCACTGTGCTAAGCTTCATACTTCCAACAACTTTAGAGAACTAAGAATCATAAGAATTGTATTGATGTGCTCGTTTAAATCTGGGTAGGACAACAGCTTTGATAAAAAACAACGTATTGCTTTAATACAGCACACTCCAAAATCATTTCGTCTTTGTTTTACTTTGGATCTTTCAATTTGAAGTTATAAAGTGGGCACTGCCAGCTGTAATTTGAGCATTGGGATGAAACATTTAGAAATGGCAGCACTTTTGGGACATAGCCATCCCATTTAGTGGTGCCAAAACTACAGTATATGGATAACAATCACGTTTAGCACTTGCTCCCATGTCCTTTGCATGCAATAAAAGCATGAAATCTGCAACCCATAGACATCACATGGTGCTGGATATGTTCTCTGGTAATATGCTGCCAGGCCTGTACAGCAGCCATCTTCAATTCCAATATGTTTTTAGATGTTTGCTCTTTAGTCTTGTCTTAAACATGGGGAGGGAATAATCGTTGTGATGCATACAGTGGAATTCATTAAAAGCAAAATTAAGAGACCAGTGCAAAATAATCTGTGTCTCTGGTTTCACTATTGATAGGTATGTGTTTGGAGCAAATCAACATTTTAGTTACCGGTATATTGCAAAAACTACTAACATTTCTCATTTATGTAATTTAGCAGATGCTCTATAAGTTTATAATAATGTTTAAACAACACAATACTATTATGTTAACTTAGGAAGAGTTCAGAAATCAATATTTTGGTGGCATGATTAAAAAAGGGGAACAATAATAACAATAATTGTCTTTCATGTGTCTTGGCATGCTCTCCACAGTCTTTCACATTGTTTTTGGCTACTCCTGGCGCAGAAATTCAAGCAGCTCGGATTTCTTTGATGGCTTGTGACCATCCATCTTCCTCTTGATCACATTCCAGAGGTTGTCAATGGGGTTAATTTAAGAACAATTTCCAGTAGTCTCTTTTGTCCTGAGCTGTACATTACCACTTAAAATAAATCAATTGACATTATCATCTATAGAATGAAATAACACCCGAATAGATGTCAGTTAACTACAATATTTCAGTCTGCACCAAAGCCATGGAGACATTCCTTGCTCATATCACTTGAAGGTATTGTTTTAACATTGGCTGTCACTTATACAGATTGAGTCACTCAATGCTTCAAACTGTCCAACATCCAATACTACAATGATGTCTGCTGAGCCGATAGCTGCATCTGTTAGGCCAGGCACAAGGCAGAGACAACTCACTTAGTATGAATAGCATTCAAAATATTTGCAGGCGTTGATTAAATATCAGCTAAAAGAGAAACGAAATGTAAATAGAATATTTAGGAATTTGCTAATTTAGACTAAGCTAATAGATTAATTTCCACCACTCACATAATACTGTACACCCACCTTCCTTTTTGAAAAATTTAACAACATATATTGTCGCCCTTATCTCTCTCCTGTCTTTCTTTTTTTTTTAGGAAACAAGATTTATCTTTAGTAAGCTGAGACATTGATGCTCAACCGGTGGGGGGCGCAATGTGCAATATAGAGTCTCACTGGATGTTTACTTTTTGCCAAAAACAAGAAAAGAATCTAGGATAGGTGGATAGGTTAATAATTTAATGTTTAAATCCTTTTGACTAATATCCCAATAATTTTTCAGCTGTTTTTATGGCAGATTTGTCAATTGTTTATTAAGATTAACATTAATATTTTACAATACAACATGCGGAGCCTTAAATAGAATAAATATTATGAACAGAATCAAAAACATGCATTCTGCTTTTAGCTATGTGGACATGTTGTATTTTGAGGATTTATATTAAAAGTAAGATCTTTTGTGGAAGGAATTGATGTATTGTCTTTCAAAATATATATGTGATTTCTCCATGAGCTCATTCATGAAAGAAAGTTTATATTTGAAAGAAAGGGCCAGTATTTTTGGCACATGACATGGTGTAGAGAGAGTAGAATGTAATCTAAGGAGACTGATACCCGAACTAACTTGGACAAGCCACTCTATTAAAATCTGTGTTGGACAATGTAAAACTGTCAAAATAGATGTTGTGTAAGCAGCTAGCAATGATTAATTTGGTGCTAGATGGATATATCAAAACAGTAGTAAAAGCAATACATTAACTAATGTATAAGGAGTGGTTGAGTTGTTTATCAAACATGCGGACACCATCTCCAATATTTGTTGAATTAAATTTGTTTCTAATATCAATATTGCACAACTGCTTAATAGGAAAGACTAAAAAGGACTGTATCCAGTAAAGACAGTGAAATATGGTGATGGAATCTTTGATGTTATGGGGCTCTGTTTACTTTCTTTTAATCCTCTTGAAATAGCTAGCTAACTTAGTTTACATTATGAAACACATTGGCTTTTCATCATGAAGGATTATTCATTGTTGGTTTTGTTTCTTCCATGGTGATATTGAACCATATATGTTTAAACCTGAGTATGGTATACCATAAAGGATATAAAGAAAGACTCAATTAGTGCCAGTTCTATATCTACTACGTTAGTTTGTGTTTGAATTATTTTGTTATGAATGGTCCAAACAAAGTAGTGGAGTGCATTTACTTCAGGCGTACAGACAACAAGGATCTATCTTTGAAACATTGCTCTTGGGTCAACTGCTGTCTGAACCTGTAAACTTGACTAAAAACCGACATAAACAGCTTGCTTATTTTTTGTTTTGTTTAGCACTTTAAACGTGATGCAACATGATGCACCTACAGTTAAAAATGTGTTATTGGAATTCAGTCTGTAGGTCAACATACTGTATTAGCTATGATGTTTCTAGCAACAGATTATATATTTTTGGGATCTATTGACGCTACTTTACTGGAGGTTTTGCACAACAACAGAGAGTTGGCTTCAAAAAATCATGTCATTATGTTAGACTGTAGCTGCTAACATATAAACAGTAGTTAATTTTGGTGGAACATACAGCATTTTTCTTTATATTTTCTGCAATGTTTAGCCCCATTTGAAATAACTATGACTGAGTTGCTGGCTTTGCTAATGCTGTTAAAAGCTTAACTAGCAAATTATTTGAGCTATTATGACTCACCAAATCTTTCTAAATAGTGCTGGTTTTTGATGCACAAACCACCTTAGCTAAATTGACCCTGACTTGCTTATCAAATAACTTTTATATTATGTACATTATTTACAGATGTATTGTATTTATTTTTGGTCCTGTGTTAGGCAGTTGACTTTTAGTTTGTATACACTTTGCATATTTGAGTCTGATAATAAGAGAGTGGGAGATGGATATTACAAGTCAGTTGGAGCCTCTATGTCCAGTTGATATCCTGGTGAAATGCATTCAAATATAGATTGAATAATGTGTTTGTTGAGTGCTATTGTGTCACAGACTACAATGCTTTTAGACTGTAATGCAGCAAACGATTATGTTCCGATGATATGTGTAAAGGCGTAGGAGTGATTGGTTGCTAACAATGTGATAATCTATTTGTCCATAAGGTATTTTCAAAGCAGTTAATACTTTGTAGCGCCACTTTTTGCTGCGATTACAGCTGTAAGTCGCTTGGGGTATGTCTCTATCAGTTTTGCACATTGAGAGACTGAAATTTCTGCCCATTCCTCCTTGCAAAACTGTTCGAGCTCAATGAGGTTGGATGGAGAGCGTTTGTGAACAGCAGTTTTCTGTTCTTTCCACAGATGATCGATTGGATTCAGGTCTGGACTTTGACTTGGCCATTCTAACACCTGGATATGTTTATTTGTGAACCATTCCATTGTAGATTTTGCTTTATGTTTTGGATCATTGTCTTGTTGGAAGACAAATCTCCGTCCCAGTCTCAGGTCTTTTGCAGACTCCATCATCTTCCAGAATGGTCCTCTATTTGGCTCCATCCATCTTTCCATCAATTTTAGCCATCTTCCCTGTCCCTGCTGAAGAGAAGCAGGCCCAAACCATGATGCTGCCACCACCATGTTTGACAGTGGGGATGGTGTATTCAGGGTGATGAGCTGTGTTGCTTTTACGCCAAACATACCATTTTGGATTGTTGCCAAAAAGTTGCATTTTGGTTTCATCTGACCAGAGCACCTTTTTCCACCTGTTTGGTGTGTCTCCCAGGTGGCTTGTGGCAAACTTTAAACAACACTTTTTATGGATACCTTTAAGAAATGGCTCCCTTCTTGCCACTCTCCCATAAAGGCCAGATTTGTGCAGTATACGACTGATTGTTGTCCTATGGACAGACTCGCCCACCTCAGCTGTAGATCTCTGCAGTTCATCCAGAGTGATCATGGGCCTCTTGGCTGCATCTCTGATCAGTCTTCTCCTTGTATGAGCTGAAATCCGAGGGACGACGGGTCTTGGTAGATTTGCAGTGGTCTGATACTCCTTCCATTTCATTATTATCGCTTGCACAGTGCTCCTTGGGATGTTTAAAGCTGGGGAAATCTGTCCGCCTGTCACAATGTCCCCGGTGTATGTGTTTTAGTCAGGTTAGTTTCTGTTCATTGTTAGTTCTGTCTTTCCTGTCTTTAGTGCTTTCTCCCCTGTGTGTTTTGTTTTGATTCAGTTTCCCGCATTTTGTCTACATGAACCTGTCACATGTTTTAGTTGCCCTATCAGTTTCGTAAATTAGTCCCCAGCTGCACACACACCCCTCGTTCGTTAGGTATTTTGTTTGATCTGTTTATTAGTAATTTTTGGTTCATTTTCTTCCATTCAGGTATGTGTTGTATTCTTGTTTCATTTGATAATGTATGAGGTATTTTCATATGTTTTAGTTGTTGTACTGTTTCTCATTTGTTCTTGTCCTTATGTTTTTTCTGTTCAGCGTTTTTTATGTTCAAATAAAGTATTCTACATTGTGAAGACGCACCTGCCTCCAAATGCCATAGTAGACCTGACAGAATAAACCACCAATATAAAAAGGAGACAGTGTTTTATGACAAGACTTATGGAGCCAAGCTGGTGACCTCCTTTTGGGAGAACAGCTCTGACGAAAAAGAGGAGGTCTACAGCCATGATATGGAGCAAGTAAGGGAGATGCAACAGCTTCTGTTCAGGTATGTGTTGTATTCATGTTTCAGTTGATAATGTATAAGGTCTTTCATATGTTTTGGATGTTGTACTTTAATATTTTTTAATTTAACCTTTATTTAACCAGGTAAGTTGACTAAGAACAATTTCTTATTTACAGCAACAACCTGGGAGCAATTAAGGTAAAGTGTCTTGCCCAAGGACACAACGACATTTGGCTCAGTCGGGAATCGAACTGGCAACTCCCTACCAACTGAGCCATCTGCGCCCCATTTGTTGTACTGTTTCTCATTTGTTCTTGTCCTTATGTTTCTTCTGTTCAGCATTCTTTATGTCCACACCTGCCTCCAAATTCCGTAGTAGACGTGACACCACCTGGCCCAATGTTGATTTATACTTTGTCCTACATTGAAATGCCTTATAGTTATGGTTTCAGAAGACTGTTGGCTACAAGATGAATAACATCCAACATTCTTAGACATAGAATTTCATGCATAATGTCATATAGAGACAACACTTTTTAAAACTTATGTTTATTTTGTGTATATTATTGTGAAAAACATGTAAAGCTTGGATACAACCTGTAATTCCCCTGTAATATCAATATTGGCATGCCCCCAGGGCTTGAGAAGCAGTGTGACAAAGTTTAGGGGATATACACATAACACATGTACATATTTTTACTATTTTTTTACAAAAATAACCTGTGCATGGTGATGTCCTACATCCTTGCAGATATGTTATTTTGTCTTTTTCACTTCCTACTTCCTGTCTGTAATGCTTTTTAGTTGCCAAAAACTACCCATATTTGAGACGCAATAGCTGTAATGAACCAACATGGACAAACCACCCCTCATTATTTGCAGCAGAACCCCCTCTTCCCAATGGTACCTAGCATGTATATGGTTTGAAAGATATGACACTTTGATGCTAAAGCACCAGTCATAGAAATAGAATGAATAGAAAGGCCAGTGCACTGCTTGGCGTGGTCATTCGATTAGGTACACAACAAAATGGTGATTGTTGTTTAGTTGTCATGTTGACAACATGCAAATCGATTCAATGCGGAAGTAGGCCACTAGATCTTTGCAATGGAATGGTACACGTACAAATGGCTGCCATTCTGACTATTCTGCTACATTGATTGGAATTGGAATGGCCTTTCTATATATTCCATTTCTATGGCATCAGTCGACTTAATAAATGCATGTTTGACCGTAGCTAATAGCTATTACGGTAATTCTCCTCCATTTAATAAAAAGCTTTAATCCATACTGAGACAGGGACTTATACTATCTAGGGCTAAGCTGTGAATGACCTACATGTGACATACAGTTTGGTAAGACACCATGATCCATGTCCCCAGCCTCATGTTTGAGATTTTGTGGATCTGTAGGTAAGGTCCTCACATATCTCCAGTCTTTGGGAACATCATAACCTCCCATTTATTGTCTTCTTTCCCTCCCTTTTATCAATGGGAACCAATACCTTACATGTTTGCCATGGAAAAAGCACTGCACCTAGAATGGAAACCCATGCCCCCAGGATCCACCCAGCACTCCATGATTAAACAAGGAGGGAATTTTATGCACTTTGAAGAGTCCCTCTCCACCTCACTTTAGGCCCACATTTTGTAATTGCTTTTGCTGGAACAGCTAACGTTTAGGGAGTTGTCTGAATAGCTTGGCGAAACTGGTAGCAACAGAGCTTCCTGTGTAAGTATGGGTCTGTTGAAGTTGTTTTCAGATTGAAGCACCAAGAGAGACACATACTGATTTACCCTTAAAAGCTAACAACCAAACACATATTGCAACTGCCTCAAGAATCTACAACTGGCCTCTTAAGTGCAAAAACATGCAGCCAGGTTTTTATGGACTTCAGTAAGTAAATGGGGAGTTGTTGGAACGTACGGGGCAGTGGGAGGCGGGGGTGCACAATAATTCCCATTTGTAGGATATCCTATGATCTTTTTCTGGATGGCTGACTGAAAAGTTAATTTCTAGCTGGGCTTGTAATTGTAGTTCTTTTTGCTCTATGAGTACAATTTCAGATTTGATAAATGATTTCCTTTGGCAGTGCAGTGTTTATTTTCTGTACGTTGATTTGAGAGCTGGAGCGCAGGGGTGGGATCCAGTCTACCCCACACCGTCTGCCTGCCTGGTTCTAGCCTGGGGCATGGCACTCTGACCTACTGTCCTGTTCACAGCGCAGCCCCACTGACACTCCTGATAAGGCTTCATCACTTAAAGGATTTCCAGTATTAAGGAACTAAAAGTGGTGACCATTAGTATAGTGTTGTTCTAAAAGCAGACAATGCTTCTATTTAGGGATGAAAAACTTTGTACCGTATATTGTTGATAAAGCCAGAATAATTACTAATAAACAATCGAAATACTGAGCTCAAGTATGCCAAAAAATCTTTTTTATACTATTCCTCTTAAATAGATTTTTTATTTTCTCAAAAGATTTGAATTAACATTTGTAAACCCCTCTTTTTTTCAAAGTCTTCCAATGGCATTGAGCTTTTAGATTGTATGATTTCAACACACACAGATCCTTCATGGACTGTCTTTTTCAATTACAACCACAGGTCTGGTTGAAAGATCCACATGCGGCCAAGACACAGTCTCCTGGCAGATGCAACCTGTTTTAGGGAGAAAAAAATATCCCGGTACTGTTTTCATGATGCCGTTGACTTTACAAGTGCCCCAGGACCTGTGAAACCAATCAAGCCCCATAACATCAATGATTCATCCACACATTGTACATCAAGTATGGTTTTCTTTGGCTGTCATTTCATTTTTAAAAGTTTATATACTCTCTTTTTTCTCCTCCCTGCCTCTTTACAACTCCCAATGGATTCATGCAAAGAAGCCTCATAGTCGTCTGCACCAGGTCATTCAGCTTTTTTCAAAATGCTTACAGTACATGTGTGTGTCACTCCATGACCACAGTTAACCTTGCATGCACCCAAACCACCTAAGGGAGTTGCTATGAAACCCAGGGGCATCACCAGACCAGCCCTGAGTGTTCTGCGAGCTGACATAAAAACAGTGATTGAATCAACACTTGAAAGGTGAGCCGACTTCTGCATGCACTGTATATCAGTTGCGCATGATAGCAGGAACGACCACAGTTGGCGCCTAATCTGACTTCCTAACTGATCTGACTGACATACATTCCAAAATGAACGATGTCACAGACATGCTCTGAATGCTGATTCGCTGCTTCACGCCACAGGATCTGCCCCGTAGTTACCATTGATACGACTAGCTGACGAAGATGTGGATAAAGAGGGAGACAGATCGGGCTCGAGAGCTAGCGATATGAGAGCTAGCGATATGATGCTAATATGTAGCTAGCTAGTGATCTTAGTGATAGCTATCTATCAAAAACCAGTATGTTGTGAATTAATGCGTTTCAATATTTGTATTGCTGCAGACGCAAAACGGTTGTTAATTCGATAAGTTCTAGCTATATTTAAATATAACTTTATATTAAATAGACTAAAAGACTGAGTTACGTCTGTAGCAACACACCTTGAAAAAGACTAAATTGATGAATTAAGCAGGTGAATGTCACAACATATCAAGGACAGTAGCCTTAATGTGGCAGAAAATAAACTGTTTTGCCTTTGGTTTGGACTGATTTATGTATTTTGGTGCTATTTCAAGTACTATGTACTCTAGTTCTGTGTTTGTTGTGGTATATGGTTTTGGTTTATTTATGATATGTTGGCACCACCTTCTGGACATTGGGGTTTATTGTACTTACTGTGGTAGACAGTGGGGTTGGGTGTGTGATGGTTGCTATGTCCCTGCTCTTTGGGTACATCTGCTGGCCAGGAGAGGAGGTGCTCCACTAGGGTAAGGCCCTGATTACACCCACCTGTATCCAATGATTGGGGAGTTGACCTGCTATTTAATTCAGCATTGGGAGAGCTGGTTTGTCTCTGTCAGTTTATAGTGGGAGAAGGAGAGGATCTCACATAGCCAAGCCAAGACCTCCACAACAAAGCCGAAAAAAGGACCAGGAGCAGAGCAACCTCTACTGGGTTCTGTTAATGTTTTGTGGCTACCATTCAGGTGCGGTTCTAGCGGGGGTACACACGTTCGCCTGGCAACACTATATTATTTCGGCAACACAAACTCTGATTTGTCCATTCAGAATAATAGTGCTTGTTTTAATTCACTACAATTATCATTGTGAATTCATTGCAAAAACAAACATTTAACATGAAAGACTTTTAATTAAAAAACAGTAACAAATATGTTGTACACAGAATTTGATTGAATATATTGTCAGTGTCTCGTAAAAAATTCATAGCAGCGGTCGGTGGATCTTAATTTGGGGTCGCTGGCTCATATTACTAGAGGAAACGGAACGGTATCGCACACTGGGTTTGGTGTGTTGCGCACCATTCCATTCACTCCGGTCCCGAGCGTAACATGAGCCCGCCCTCCCCAATTAAGATCCACAACAGACTAATTGTAGCAACACATGAACATCTATCTATCAACTATCTATGCATTGAATTAACAATGATTATTGTTGTGAATTGCGAGCGCTATTGTTTGAAAGGTAGAATCAGACTTTGTGTTGCCGACATAATATAGTGTTGCCAGGCGAACGTGTGTGCCACCCCGCTAGAACCGTGCCTGCTACCAGCCTGGAACCAGTTTAGCTGGCCGGTTAGAGTAAGAGTCCATATTGTATAGTTACGGCGGCTCTATAAGGACATCTGTAGTTTGGAAGCACCAGGACTCTTCCTAGAGCTGGCTGCCCGATCGGGAGAGAAGGGCCTTAATCAGAGAGGTGACCAAAAACCCAATATATGGTAGAGTGGCCAGACAGAAGCCACTCCTCAGTAAAAGGTACATGAGAGCTTGCCTGGAGTTTGCCAAAAGGCACCTGGAGGACTCTCAGACCATGAGAAACAAAATTCTCTGGTCTGATGAAACAAAAATTTAACACTATGGCCTGAATGGCAAGCATAATATCTGGAGGAAACCAGGCACCGCTCATCACCTGGCTATTACCATCCCTACAGTGAAGCATGGTGGTGGCAGCATCATGCTGTGGGCATGTTTTTCAGCGACAGGCACTGGGTGACTAGTCAGGATCAAAGGAAAGATGAATGCAGCAATGTACAGAGACATCCTTGCTGAAAATCTGCTCCAGAGCGTGTGGAGTGGCTGCAGGACAGCTCTGTGAATGTCCTTGAGTGGCCCAGCCAGAGATCAGACTTGTACCCAATTGAACATCTATGGAGAGATCTGAAAATGGCTGTGCACCGATGCTCCCCATACAACCTGATGGAGCTTGAGAGGTCCTACAAAGAAGAATGGGAGTAACTGCCTAAAAATAGGTGTGCCAAGCTTGTAGGAGCTCAAAAAGACTTAAGTATTGAGCAGAGGCTGTGAATTATTTTAATAAATTTAAGATTTAAAATACACTTCTTTCACAATGACATTATGGGGTATTGTTTGTAGAATTTTGAGGGAAATAATTAATCCATTTCAAAATAAGGGTGTAACATTACAAAATGTGGAAAAAATGAAGCGCTGTGAATACTTTCCAGATGCACTGTGTACTAATAAATGTTTGCTTATGTATGTTTGCCTGTACTGTGTTGTAAGTGGGACAGACATCTTTGATCTGTACATCACCTTCGAAAAATGAACTCACACCGTTGCAACATCAATTATTCCAAGTTTATGTACAGAACATGTACATAACTTTTTTATTGTTTCCTTGACACTGCTATTGTGTGTTGTCACAGCATGGGCTTCATTTCAGTCATGTTTCAAAAAGAAAACATTTGATATAGAAATAAAATATATATATATTTATACTTGACTTGACACTGAGGGTACGTCATCAGAAACATGCATTTAATTCATGCTGTTGAAACAAATAATTTAATAGCCCACAGAATTATAGCTAATGTAATTACACACATGTAATCCCCCCAGCCTCGGGTTGTCTGTCGGGTTGTCTGTCAACAATGCCTAATTTTTCAACTCTAATGGGGTTTCCAAGCCATGTGTCACATAGTGACACTCTCAAGGCTCTAACCTACATGTAGAATGTGCTGTTGATTTATGATGTAATATATTGTTTTAAATAGTAAATCAAACTAAAATGGAACATACAAAAATACTGGGACCCTCATTGCAAAGCCTTTGGAGACAATAACTGCACTCAAGCACTGTCTTTAGATCTGAATGAGATTTCTACTCTTCTCGACTGGTAGTTTGGCCTTAAGCAGACCACTCCTGGTCTCTCAGGTTTGATGTGGGCCTTTGACCAACTGAATTTCAGCTCTTTCGTTTGATGGTATTTAGATCAGGACCCACTGAAGGCCACTTTATAATGGTCCAATGTTTTATTCTCATCCAATCTTGAGTGGTTTATGATGTTTATTTTGGGACATTAACCTGCTAGAGTACCCATGACCTGCAACTGAGACTTTTTGACACTGGACTGTACATTTATCTCCAAAATAACTTGATAGTCTCCTGATTTCATTGTGTCATGCACAGATCCAAGGCAACCCGTGCCAGAGGCAGCAAAGCAACACCAACACATCACTGAGCCTTCTCCAGGTTTCACAGTAAGGATGGTGTTGTAATGGTCGCCCCCTCCTGGAGTGCATGAATCGGTGCCACTGACATAATTTTGTATATGCTGTACTACCCGGACTCTTTTTTTCACAATTGTCATTTCACATATCGATTAATTTAGTCTGACAGTCAAACTTTCAAACCAGTTACTCATTTCTCATTATCACACTGTAATTGTTCCTGGTACATTTAGTTTGACTCTTGGTTATCGTTGTGTTGCAAGTGTTATGTTTGGTGTTTGTGACAATCGTTAATGTGTTCTACAGTATTTTCGGCTCATTGTGGCTATTTAATTTGTACTTACATTTTTGGACATAAACTCTTTCATTTTATATTTCCTTCATGTTTGTCTCTGTGAGTCTCTGCATCCTGATCATGATACAGAATAACTGACCTTTCTATAATGGGAGACAGCAAAGGCAAAGACGAGGTATGGCACTTGGTGAAAGGGGAGGCTACCCCATACACATTGGGGTAGCTCAGGAAAGGTACAATGCCTGAAGGTATGGAATCGAAGGAGGAAGAGGACGGCCGGCTCAACACGTACTTCGGCTACTTCACCCGACCATGAGAAGCAGGGACTCTGGGGAAAATGTCCATGGTTTTCCCAACCAGTTGTTTGGGGATGGCTATGGGACACTGTACTTTGTCAGGATGCTTTTTGGGCAGAGAGGACAGGCTGCAGCAGCAACACCATCGATGGTATGGAGCATAATGGAGACCCGAGGCTCTGGTCGTCGGAAGAGGAAGAGTACAAGATGACGATGACCAGCAAGAATAATTGGTCTGGTCGAAGGAGGTGTGCACCTTGGACAGAGAAGAGTGTCTGCTGGCTAGGGATCTTAGCAGGCTAATGAACTATCCACCTCCCATCCAGCTAACTAGGTACCCTAGCCAGTTAGAAGCCTAGGCTAGACTAGATTGCAGGCCATCTGCCCCCACTCCACCAGTGCTGCAGCCTAGGCTAGGTAGCAGGATAGCAGTCTCCAACCCACCAGTCATGCAACCTAGGGTAGGTAGAAGGCTAGCGACCTCCTCTTCACTGGTGCATTTGATCCCGCAGCCTAACCAATCAACAGATATAATGGATTTACCACTGCAGACCCACCCACTGCTCATAGAATTCCTGCTGGAACCACTAAAACCTGAGCTGTGGTGGGCCGGTCTGCTCCACTCCAAATAAGTGCATGTTTCTTGTTGTTCATTGTTTTTAAGTCATATTTTTACCCAGTTAAGTTTCATTTTCTTCATTTAGTGAGTTACATCTTTTTTATAGATATTATTATTTATATATATATATTTAT